>JAQZBX010041375.1:0-22180 GCA_029593785.1 Cabassous unicinctus
AAAAAATATAGTGTTGATTTTTATTGGGATTGCATTAAATCTGTAGATTAGTTTGGGTAAGATAGACATCTTGATGATGTTTAGTCTTCCTATCCATGAACAGGGAATATTTTTCCATTTATTTAAATCTTCTTTGATTTCCTTTAACAGTGTTGTGTAGTTTTCTATACATAAGTCTTTTACATATATAGTTAAATTTCTTCCTAGGTATTTGATTCTTTTAGTTACTATTGTAAATGGTATTTTTTTCTCGATTTCCTCCTCAGATTGCTCGTTATTGGTGTACAGAAATTCTATTGATTTTTGAGCATTGATCTTGTAGCCTGCAACATTACTGAAGTCATGTATAATTTCTAGAAGCTTTGTTGTAGATTTCTCAGGGCTTTCTAAGTATAGGATCATGTCCTCTGTGAATAATGAAATTTTCACTTCTTCCTTTCCAATCTGGATGCCTTTATGTCCTCTTCTTCCCTTAGTGTTCGGGAAGTACTTCTAAGACAATGTTAAATAGGAGTGGTGATAGAGGGCATCCTTGTCTTTTTCCTGATCTCAGAGGGAAGGCTTTTAAGATTTCACCATTGAAGATGATGTTGGCTTTGGGTTTTTCATATATATCCTTTATCATATTCAGAAAGTTTCCTTCTATTCCTATCTTTTGTAGTATTTTTAACAGGAAAGAGTGCTGTATTTTGTCGAATGCTTTTTCTGCATCTATAGAGATGATCATGTGATTTTTTTCTTTTAATCTCTTTATGTGGTGTATTTCATTGATTGATTTTCTTATATTGAACAATCCTTGAATACCCGGGATGAAACCCAAATGGTCATTGTGTATAATCCTTTTGATATGTTGTTGAATGCGATTAGCAAATATTTTGTTGAGGATTTTAGCATCTAGGTTCATTAGAGAAATTGATCTGTAATTTTCCTTTCTTGTGGTATCTTTGTTTGGTTTTGGTATTAGGGTAATATTAGCATCGTAGAAAGAGTTAGGCAATATTCCTTCTACTTTTATTTTTTGGAAGAGCTTAAGCAAAATTGATGTTAGCTCTTTCCGGAATGTTTGGTAGAATTCAGCTGTGAAGCCATGTGGTCCTGGGCTCTTCTTAGTTGGGAGGTTTTTGATGACTGAGTCTATCTCTTTACTTGTAATTGGACTGTTGAGTTCATCAATTTCTTCTTTCATCACTGTAGGCTGTTTGTGAGTTTGTAGAAACTTGTCCGTTTCCTCTAAATTATCATTCTTCTTGGCATAGAATTTTTCAAAGTATCCTCTTATAATACTCTTTATTTCTGTGTGGTCAGTAGTGATATCCCCTTGCTTATTCCTTATTTTGTGTATTTGAAACTGTTCTCTCATTTTCCTTGTTAATCTGGCTAAAGGTTTGTCAATTTTATTGATATTCTCGAAGAACCAGCTTTTGGTTTTGTTTATTGTTTCTAGTGCTTTCTTATTCTCTATTTCATTTAGTACTGCTCTTATCTTTGCTATTTCCTTCTTTCTACTTCCTTTTGGTTTAGTTTGTTGTTGTTTTTCCAATTCCTCCAAGTGTGCAGTTAGGTCTTCAATTTTAGCTCTTTCTTCTTTTTTAATATATGAATTTATGGCTATGAACTTCCCTCACAGGACTGCTTTCACTGCATCCCATAGGTTTTGATATGTTGTGTTGTCATTTTCATTAGTTTCAAGGTAGTTGCTGATTTCTTTTGCGATTTCCTCCTTGACCCACTTTTTCTCTAAGAGTGTGTTGTTTAACTTCCTTATCCTTGTGCCTTACCTGTTTCTCTGGCCCTTAGTGATTTCCAATTTCATTCCGTTGTGGTCAGAGAAATTACTTTGTATAATCTCAATATTTCTGAATTCATTGAGAGTTGTTCTGTGGCCTAGCATGTCATCTATCTTGGAGTATGTTCCATATGCACTGGAGAAGAATGTAAATCCTGCTGTATTTGTGTGTAGTATTCTGTATATGCCTATTAAGTCCAGGTCCTCTAATGTATTGTTGAGGGCCTTTGTTTCTTTAGTGATTCTCTGTGTAAATGTTCCATCTAATGATGATAATGGTGTGTTGAAGTCCCCTGCTATAATTCTAGAGGCATTTATTTCTCCACTTAGTTTTTCCAAGGTTTGCTTCATGTATTTGGAGGCACCCCAATTAGATGCATATATGTTTATGATTGTTCTATCTTCTTGAGTGATTACCCCTTTTACTAATATATAGTGTCCATCTTTGTCTCTTATGATAGTTTTGCATTTAAAGTCTATTTTGTCTGATATTAGAATAGCTACTCCTGCCCGTTTTTGGCTATTGTTAGCTTGTAAAATGGTTTTCCAACCATTCACTTTTAGCTTCCTTGAATCCCTGGGTCGAAGGTGGGTTTCTTTTAGACAGCATATAGATGGATCATATTTCCTTATCCATTTTGCCAATCTGTGTCTCTTGATAGTGAGTTTAGTCCATTAACATTCAGTGTTATTACTCATAACGAATTTCTTACTTCAGTCATTTTTCTTTGGGTTAATGTATGTCACATGTTGTTTTGTTTTTGTTTTTTGTCTTGTTAGCTTCTTTTAAACTCTCCTCCAACTCTCTCTCCCTTGTTTTTTCCTTTCAACTTGTAGAGCTTCCTTTAGTGTTTCTTGAATTGCAGGTTCGTTATTGACATACTATCTTAATTTCTGTTTATCTGTGAATATTTTAAATGCTCCATCATTTTGAATGCCAGTTTTGCTTGGTAGAGAATTCATGGCTGGAAGTTTTTTTCTTTTAGTATTTTGACTATGTCATACCACTCTCTTCTTGCCTCTATGGTTTCAGATGAGAAATCAGCACTTAATCTTATTGTGTTTCCCTTGTATGTGATGGTTCTCTTTTCTCTTGCTGACTTGAGTATTTTCTTTTTTCTTGAGCATTGGACATGTTGACAAGTATATGTCTTGGAGTTGGCCCATTGGCATTTATACTGTTTGAGGTGCGCTTTGCTTCCTGGATCTGCACATCCATCTTTCTCAATAGGGTTGGGAAGTTTTCAGCCATTCTTTCCTTCAACACTCCTTCTGTTCCCTTTCCCTTCTCTTCTCCTTCTGGGATGCCCATAATGCATATGTTTGAGTGTTTTGTGTTGTCGGTTAATTCCCTGAGTCCCTGCTTGGTTTTTTCTATCTTTTTGTCTATTTTTTCTACTATCTGTTTGATTTCAGCTTTATTGTCTTCCACATCACTAATTTTTTCTTCTGTCTGTTCAAATCTGCTGCTATGTGAATCCAGCATCTTTTTTATTTCTTGGATTGTCCCATTGATCACCATCATATCCATTATCTTTTGGGGAGAGTTTACAATTTCTTCAGTATGTTCTCCCAGTGTCTTCTTTATATTCTTAATCTCTTCCTTCATTTCTTTAAGTTGGTCCATGATATTTGCTTGGGAAACTTTGATTAGTTGTTCAATGTTCTGCTTCACTTCCTGGTTTTTAGTTTGTTCATTGGATAGGTCCATATTTTTCTGTTTCTCAGTGTGGTTTGTAATTTTTTGTTGCCCTCTAGTCATCATTTTATCTTGATGGATTTATTCAGTTGATTAGCTTCTCTCTCTGCTCTAGAGTTTTATTTAGCTGGTGGTTTTGTGTGTGTGTAAAGTTTTTTCTTTGATACTTTTCTTCTTATTTTATTTCCTTGCTTCTTTCTATGTTCCCTTGAAGGCAAAAGATTAGGGCTGGAGGAATCGAAATATGTGAGAAAGGAAGAAGAATAGTAGTAATATTGATAAAAGTTAGGAGAGGGGCCAAATAAGACTTAATGAATTGAATATTTAACTCATGTAGGCAGTGTAGAGTAATAGGAAAGAATGTGGAGTACTTACAATGGATTGGGAAACCAAATAGAGGAATATATATATAATGACTTAGAAGGCTAGAATTATGATGAGGGTGAGAAAGAGTTAATAAAGGGCTAAAAGGAATGAGTTAATATTAATAAAGAAAGAAAAAAATCAAAATACAGGGAATAGAATTTGACACCCTTGAGTTGTGGGTTTATGGAAAAAATGTGATGTTTAATAGCCACAACAGAAAGCAGAAGGCAGAAAGATGAGGGAGTGATAAGAGATAGTTTGTAATACACAATCGATATATAGAGAGAGTGGGAAATTACTGAAGAAGAAGCACTGCAAAGAAGAGGGAAGCTAGGAGCACCTAATTTAAAAAAAAAATGAAAGAAAGAAGAAGGGGGAGTAAAGAGGAAGCAAAAGCAAGAGACAACAAATAAACAGAGAAAAAGCAAACAACCAGAGTGGCAAGCAGTCAAACATAGCTAAGGGTGATCAATACTACCTGGGGTCCCTTGGATCCTCTCAGCCTGCTTGTGTTTATCAAATAATTTCCCCGCAGGGTTTTTATATATAGGTCCTGAAGCAGCTTTTGGTATTAAACTAAATTAAAAAGAATTTATTTTTCATTTATTAAAGTGACTGTTTTATTTATTTATTTATTTATTTTGGTGTAATACAGGACCAAAAATAAGTCCTTCTCTAGACCACCCCTTCATGGAGGGGACCCTAACTGGGCTCATGGAAACTAATCAAGCACTTCTCAATTTGTGGATTCCCCAGGGATGCAGAAGTCTGATGTTTGTCAGTGTAGAAAGATAAAAATGCAGACTCTGCCCTTCTGGATCAGAGCCCCTGCATCACTGGGCTGCAGGTAAGTGAGGTTTACTCTGCAGATTCACCTGTCCCTTCAGCCTGGCACTGCTTCAAGCTGGCTTATTTGCTCCCAAAAATTATGAGGGGGTCCAGGCAGCCAGATCGACAGCTAACGTATCCCCTCTCTGCTTTCTGTCAGAACTCTCCCTCTCTTGGATATTGCCCCTTTCCTCAGCTCTGTGGGGCTCTGGGCTTATCCCTGGGCAGCTAGTCAAATCACCTTCCTCAGCAGATTAACCCCTCCCCTCTTCTGGGTGCCGATTCACTGCAGCTGTTTTATTCATCTAAGTTGCAGGGGGCTTTAGGGAGCCAAATCCCCAGAAAATAAAGCTCTCTTCCCGGAGCTTCCCCCTCAGAAAATGCACCCTCCAACTCGGCCGGGTCACCCAGTTACTGGACATGAGTCGCGCTTCCAACCAGCTTTGTTTTTTTTTCCCTCCCATAAGGGTTGGGGTCAGCCGACTGTGTTAACCACCACAGCCAGGCTTAAAACTCATGAATCTCTATGGTTCAGTCCATGCCATTGATCTGCACAGATAGATGTCCCAAGCTTCTCACTCCACATGCCCACAGCACAGAACCCCATTCAGAACCCCGTTCACTATCTGCTGTGTTCTGGGAGCTGTCCGCAGTTGCCCTCCTAAGCCAATGCCATCTTGCCACTCGACCATGTATTTTTGTCCATTAATTCATATGACTCATCACCTTGGTTGGTTTTCTTATGCTGAACCAATCCTGAATTCCTTGGAAAAATTGCACTAATTTATGTTACATAAACTTTTTTGCACACTGCTTCTTCTGCTTACTTTATATTACCTTGAGGATTTGACAATTTTTAGAACCCTCTTCCTGCATGGTATTTAATAGTTTTCTGTCATTATCACATTTAAGTGATAGTTTTTATCATTTCAAAGACTTTTTCTCTTTTGTTTTTGTTTTTGGTCTGTTCATTTTTTTAAAAGACAAATTATAGGTTTACAGAAAAGTCATGCATAACGTACAGGGTTCACCCTCACACACACAGATTTCCCTATTTTTCTGTTATTTTGTATGCCCAGTTGCCTGGCACATAGTCAATGCTCACATAAAATTACATACTAATTATATACTATTCTGATCCATTTGGTGAGTCTCTTTTTTTGAGTTAATATTTTATTTTTAAAGAAGGACATAACTTCAAACATAAGGGCAAAACCAGGTTAAAAGTGAAAGGTTAGAAAAAGATATTCCATGAAAATTGTAAGCAAAAAAAGAGCTGGAGTAGACCAGGTCAATGTAAAATAACAATATTGTAGTGTATGAACAATAATTAGTGCAACTAGCAAATTAGTCCTCTGATCAGTATTCTGAAAGTTTCTTTATACAAAATAAATACTTGCTTTTAATTGAGAAGACTGGAGAAAAGATATATTTTTGGATACTTCATTTTTCTTTAACACCTTAATATGCATACTTATTAATTAAACTAATCCATCTGGATCAATAATGATAGAGTATGACTAATGCTGAAATAGGTTTTGAGATTTCATGCCTTATAAAATTATGAGTTGGCATATTGTTTTCTGCTGTAATTCTTTCCAACATGATATGAAGAATACCCAAATAGGAATGTGATTATCCAGAAAAAATTATGGCCTAAATGGAAATTAAATATCTAAACCAATAATTTGTTTCATTCTTAGAGATTATTATGTCCAGTAGTTAGAACTGTAATATAAAAGTTATAATTATGTTATAATTAAATTTCTATTGTATTAGAAGTATTATTTGCATTTATAAATGTTTGTTTCTATACTATTTCTTATAATTGATTATATTAAATCTAACCTAGCCTCACAGTCTTTTAAAATTTGTAAATTCTTTGAATCTATTTTTCTATTTACTTTACAATTTTACAATAAAGGTCTTTTTAACAGATAAAAGAATGGTGGTGCTCCCATATCCAATTTTTGTGTGTGTATGTGTGTGTGTGTGTGTGAGTGTGTGTGTGTGTCTGTTTATATGAGTTCCAGCAAGGGGTAGACACTCACCCTGAATCATGCCTCATGGATATAGTACAGCCAAAAGGATCTCACCCCTACAAGGGTGGATTAGTTTGAAAACATAATCTTTCTCTTTTTGGGATTCACCAAATTAAAACTCTCACAGGTGATGACAGTTGTTTTCAGACCCCATGTGTTCTCCTATATGTAACTGAAGAGTATCAAATAAAACCATGTTTCTTGTATAAAAAGAAGTATATAATGTGCTGTCCCTGAGAATATGCCTCCCATTGTTTTCACCTACAGAAAATACTGGAACATCAGCCCAGCTACTATTCTCTGAGAACATCACCTTGTCTGTGCACTAGACAGGTGACCAAGATCTATTCCCATCAAGTTTGGTACTATACTTAGGGTCCTTTCTAGGAGACAGGGGACTCCTTTGATGGACAATTATGACACCAGGACATCCTGATGATCTAACTAAGCTAGGAGAAAGAAAACAGTTGGGAGAGAAATGGACAGAGAGGCCATTGCTGAGTCTGATATGCACACTTTTGCATAAAAAGGAGAATAAAATAAAATGTGGAATCCATTAGGATTTATGGTTACTGACCACGGCAAAACCTCACTCTTGGTCCTGACATGAATCCCAAAGCAAGTCCTCACTTGGGAACCCCCACCGACATCCTCTCACTGTGTTTGATTTTAAAACACTAACTGACATTCATATGTTTCCTAAAATTTTGATCCTGCTGACCACTGGCAGAGTAATTTCTTTCTCTATTAGGGACTATTTTCTTTGTGTGCAGGCAAAAAGTGTTTCCTCCTATGGCAATGAAACTTTTCTAATTTAGAGACTTCAGTGCAGGTCACAGAATCCTAAATAGAGGTAGCTTTCCTGAAGAATCTGAAAGAGGTAGGGGAAGCCCAAGACCCTAATAAGAAACCAGCCTTAACTTCCCCCTACTCCTGCCCCTGGGGAAGGGCCCTGGGCTATGTGGCCCTAAGTGGCCCCAGCAGCCCAGCCCCTGCCTGCATGGGGAGGTTTTTGCCTCGGCTCACACTGCCTTCTCTTCATTGTGTCTCTGGTACAGTAATACACGGTCATGTCATCAGCCATCACGTTTGTCATTTCCACATACAACTGGTTCTTGGTGTTGTCCTGGAGGTGGTGAATTGGCCATTCACAGAGTCTTTGTAGTGAACCAGATCTTCACCGTTACCTCTAATAGATGAGATCCACTCCAACCCCTTCCCTGGGACCTTGTGGACCAAGTTCATCCTGCTGTTACTGAAGGTGAATCCAGAGGGTGGACAAGAGTGTCAGAGACCACCAGGCTGTGCCATATCTACTACAGATACCACCACCTACACCTCACAGTGTAAAACTGCAATCAGTGAAAATAAACTATGATTCACAACCAGACAGGCAGATATACAGGGGCACATAGACACACACTCATTCACAAAGACAGCAGCATCTCCAATTTCTCCACAGTATCTAGAATTGAAAATTGAAAAAGGAACAAGCCCCCGCTCAGCACAGACTTCATGGTACTTCCTCTTCCTCTGTCCTGTGCACATAAAGGAAGAGCTCAGACACCCAGCATGATTGCTCCTCTCTCAGAACTGCAAGGAGTGGGCCTGGGCTGGTTTCCAGGACTAGAGAAGTCTCCACTTGCATGTATTGTCTCACACAAGGCACTCCAGCTCACTCCTTATATCTGAGGCTCTCCTGGCCCTGCAGTCTCTGCATTCAGAGTTCTCTGTGGAATAGTGCATGAAAATTCCTTTGATATTGAGTGCAAGGAGAAATGTTTTAATTCTAGGAACACTTTAGTTCTTTCTCTTCCCATGTCCTTCTGAAGAACTCTAAATATTCCCAGATTTATTTCCTCATAACACCCACATCACCCAGATGAAAGCCAGTATATTCTCATCCTTCCATCTCCTCCTTGAAGGGAGTGGGATATAGAGGCTCAGGACATCAGTGTTTCAGGGTCAATGACAGCTGCCCTGTGAATGAAGAATCAACCTGTTTCCTTTACCTCCAGATAGAAAGCAACCAGAGGACAGATGGATGTCCAGCTGTGTCTGACCCTGTGAGCTCCCTCTCAATTCCCAGGGCAGGTTCATTACTTGAAAGATCATCCATTCAAGGGAGCTAAATGGATTATCAGGGAGGTGTTGCCCTGAGGTCTTGGGGCTGGGGCAGCAACCAGCTTCCTCCCAACCATGCTGCACATCTAATGGATATTGGACCCTCCTCTCCCACCGGTCCTCCTCCCTACCCACTGAAGTTTCTACTTCAGGTTCTCAGGCTACCTGGACAATTCCATCCTAGACAGTATAACTTCATGTTCTGCTCTGAATAAGTGCACCTGTTATAACTGTGAGAACATCCAAGTGCAGACCAGACATCTCTGCTGAATGTCCTGGTGAAGGCCTGGTGGTGACAAGAAGGAGCTCTCTGTAGTGAAGTTAGCAGCCAAAATCCCCCCTCAAACCTGCTGCTGGGATGGATTTTGTGGCCAAACTCAAGTATCTTTATCTCTATCCACAGAGACCTGACATGGGTGGACATGGCCATGGTGGAAGCCATCCCTGATGCACCCCTCATGCCAGCTTTAAGCCTCTTCATGCTCTTTTTAGATAGAACAGTGAGTCCAGGCAGCACCCAGTGGTCAACCCTTTTGTATTGGTTCATGTCCATGAGGATGATACTCTCAGTTTTATGCCACTGACCTTGGTTTCCATGGTGCATTGGATCATCAAGTTCAATGTGAAATCACTTTAACTCCACCCCAGCTAAGGCTGAGCAAAATAAGATCTTGAGGGTTGGGTTTGTTACACATACCCAGGAATTGCGTGATATGAGGGAATTGTTCAAATGTGTGCCATGATATAAAGAACATATTTTGAAGCACTTTTATAATGCAATTATCCTTATAATGTAATTATCCACAATATGTATGTATGTGTTTGTGTGTGCAATATGCTGCATGCAAATTGCCATAAAATTAGAAACTTAAAACAATACCCATTTATTATTTCAGTTTCTTTTGATCAGAAGTCTAGGAATGGATTAGTTTGTTCTTTGTTCATTTTTCACAAGGCTTCATCAAAGTGTCATCTCATTCTCATCATAGAATATCCAGAATATATAAATAACCACTACTTTCAAAAATGATAGGCAAATATCCCAATTAAAAAAGGTCAAAGTGTACAGTTCTGCAGTATTAACTTTGAGATGTATAATGTTACTCCAATAAAAAGTTTAAAAATATAGGCAAAGACTTGAATAGACATTTTCCCAAAGATATTATACAAATAGCCAATAAGTACATGAAAAGTAGTGTTTTATTCTTTTTCTTTGATTCAGCTTTTATGGAGTTCTTCTCCATTTTCTATTGTAGTCAAGAGTCCCAAGCAAGTGAAGACAGTTGATATATGTATATTTAGTTTCATTCAAGTGGCTCTCCCAAGTTTACTTATTAAAGTAATATTTTGTAGATTCCTTTAGAATTTCTATAAGCATAATTGTTATTTTGTAAATAAGGAGAGTTTCACTTTTTCCTTTCCAAACTTTATGGCTACTTCCTGAACAATCTTGACATTAGGGGAAATCTTTCTAGGTTTTAATATTAACATGCAACATTAACATTTTGATAGCTATAATATTTTACATATTTTAACAGATACAGTAATATAATCTCCAAAACTGTTTAATTAAGAGGGAGCATGAAAATATTCTCAACTTATGTTAATTTTTTCTGCCTCTACTGAGCTGGTCTTACATTTCATTTTCCTAGTTCTATTAATGTGCTAAATTGCAGTAACTTCTTGTTTAATAATATACTAAACTTTCATTCTTGAAATAAAGCCCAATTGGCCATTTAGGTCATGATATATTAGGCATTTGAAATATGGTTTTAGAAAATTTTCATCTATGTTCATGAGATTGTTCACTTGATTTTTTCTCTTGTATAATCAGTAAGAAGTGATCTTTGATTATTCTTAAAGTTTCATGGACATAGACCAAATAGTGTAACAGGACATTTCCCAGAAAATAGTAATTTTAATGCAGTCCCAGTGAAAACTTCCTCTTGTCAATGTTCACAGATGACAAATGTTCATAAGAGTGAAAAGGGACGCAATTAGCCTAAACAATTTAAAGAAGATAAAGTTGGTAATTGGCTGACTCACATAGTTGTGTATACATCAATTGAATCAATATTAGATTGTTTTCATTACTCCAAGGCGACACGGCGGGCTTTCAGAGAGTCCCTGTGGGATAATGATCCAGAACCGGCACTGGGTTGAGGGCAGTGCGGAGCTGCGGGGCCGGCGGGGAGGCGTGCCATGCAGGTTGGTGCGATCGCTCCTGACAGCGGCGGCGGCCCGCCCTGGCGAGATCGCGCCATGACGGCCGCCGCCTTCCTATGCGGGACTTCGGGGCAGGGGCCCTCGCCTCCCGCTGAGCGGGCGCGCGGGTCTGGGAGGGAAGACTGCTCACCCGCGGCGTGAGAATCCCTAGGGCGGCGCCCTGGCCTTGGGGCTGGTGCCTGCCCTTAATGCCCCCGGTGAGTGTGGAGCGAGATCCCTGCAGCCCGCTGGGTGTCGGGGCGCGGTCCTCGTTCCGCAGAGGGCCTGGCGAGAAAGTGGCACGTGGGCACGACTTCGTGGGTGGCCCCAGGAGCACTGTACGTGTACCGAGGGCTCGGTCTGTCTGCCTCCGTCTCCCCGGAAGCATCCCCTGGGCTGCGGGCGGAGAAGCAGGGGTCCCCAGAATCTGCCAAGACACCAGGGAGCCCTCGGTTCCCGGGGACCTCGCACAAAGTGCTCTGAATGCCCATTGGTTTTTTGCTCTAGCAAACCAAGCAGAGGACATTGTTCTAAGAAAGTATAGGGGCTGTCAACCTCCAAGAAAAACTAGCATTTCCTGGTAACATGTCTTCTCTGGTGTTTCTTTATGTGTTCACTTGATGTTAGGAGGCAAAGGACATTAGCTTTACTTGGTAAGCCATGGGCCCAGAGGAGAGTTTCTCAGGTACACGGGAAGGTGGCATCATGTCAGGGGACAAGATCATCCAGGCCACAGTGACCGAGGCACCCCCTCAGCACAGTGCCAACACCCACCCCATGCTGTGCTCCCCCAGGCCCAGCCCTGGCCAGCACCCCAGGGGGACTTCCCTCAACCCTGTGCCCTAGCCCCATGCCCTGTGACCTTTCTGCACTTGTCTGCTGGGCCTGGTGTGCAGGAGGTGGAGGTGGCTGAGTGGCTCAGGGAACAACACATGTGCTCCGTGCTGATCACTTTTCTTTCACTCTGCCTTCTCAACTAGGAAATCAGGACAGCTGTGCCTAGGACAGAGCTGAGGCTGCTGGGTTGACACTTGGGCCCTCAGATGAGCATTCAGGTTCTTCCCAACATATGACATGGGCCTGAAGCTTGTAGTTCTCCATAAACAGTCCTCAAGTGGAAAGTTCCCTTGTAAGCATAACTGGAGCCAGGTGGCAGAGGAGATGGCACTTCAACTCCAGAACCTTGGTGTTCCCACAAGCTGAGGGGTTAGAAGACAATTCCCAAACTTTGTCCTTCATCGGATTTTTTCAAAAACATATCATTTTTATTGATACTATGTTTTGATACATTTTAATAAAGCATAGAATTCTTCCAAAGTGTAAAAACAAAAAAAAGCTCTACCCCTTGTTAGTCTCCTCTCAATCTCTCTAACCTTCCCCTGAAATATATAACTGCTATTCTAATTATGTCTCTCTAATTTATTTGTATTTATTTTGAATAGATGGAGTCAAACAATATGTGGTACCTTGTGTCTAATTTCTCTCACTTAGCATGTTCACTTCTTTTATCAATGATGGAAAATTATTAATATATTCTTATACATTACTGTCCATAGTTTGCTTTGGTCATATTTTTGCCCCAAATCACCCTCATATTAACATCTTGTAACATTAACATACACTTGTTCTGTTTCTAAGAGAAAGAGTCATATATGCAAAATTACCCATACTCATTTTTCACCTGAGGGTTCACTATGTATATGGTCCCATGGTACATTTGTTTTAGTGATATACAGGAACTTAGTGATATATAGGAACTTAGACTTTCATTTTCAACCACAATCATACCCATATAATAGTACTTCTAATTACAAACATTGTGATGTGTTTTCAAAATTTATCTCAATTTCCAAAGGTTTATGAGCAACATTTATAGAGATTCTGCATGGATTAATTGCAGCATTCCATTCCCTAAACAATCTATTTTCTGGTGACCTCTATTCTAGTTACTACCTCCATGAGTTTACGCAATATATTTAGATCATAATAGCGAAATCATACAATATTTGTCCTTTTGTGTTTGACTTACCTCACTCAACATGAAGTCCTCCTGGTTCAACCATGTTGTCATAAGCTTCATGATGTCATTCCTTCATACAGGTGAATAATATGCCATAGTATGTATATACCTCAATTTGTTTATCCATTCTTCATTTGATGGACACCTGTGTTGTTTTCATCTTATGATAATTGTGAATAGAACTGCTATGAACATTGATGTGCAGATGTCTGTTTGTGTCAGTGTTCTCAGTTCTTCTGGGTATATACCAAGAACAAGTATAGCCAGGTCACATGACAAATCTATATTTAACTTCCTTGGGAATTGCTAAAGAGTCTTACACAGTAGTTGTACCAGTCTAAATTCACACCAACAGTGAATAAGCATTCTATCTTTCCACAGCCTCTCCAACTGTTGTAATTTTCTGTCTTTTTGATAGTGACCATTCTAGTAGGTGTGAAATGATATTTCATTGTAGCTTTGATGTGCATTCCCATAATTGCTAGTGATGTTCAACATTTTTTCATTTGCTTTTTGACATTTGTATTTCTTCTTTGGACAAATGTCTATTCAAGCTTTTTGCTCATTTTTTAATCAGGTGGTTTGTCTTTTTATTGTTAAGTTGTAGGATCTCTGTATACATCATGGATATTAAGCCTTATCAGATGTGTCATTTCCAAATATTTTCTCCCACTGAGTAGGCTGCTTTTTCAGCCTCTAAACAAAGTCCTTTGAAGCGCAAAAGTGTTTAATTTTGAGGAGGTCCCATTTATTTCTTTTTTCATTGCTTGTTCTTTGGGTGTAATATTTAAGACACCCTCACCTACCACAAGGTTTTTAAGATGTTTCCCTACATTATTTCCTAGGAGTTTTATCGTGCTGGATTTTATATTTAGCTCTTTGATACATTTTTAGTTGATTCTTGTTTAGAAAGTGAGATAGGGGTCCTCTTTCCTTCTTTGTGTTATGGATATCCTGTTCTCCCAGTACAATTTGTTGAAGAGACTCTTTTGTCCCAGTAAAGTGGATTTGGTAGGCTTGTCAAAAACAAGTTGACCGTAGAGGTGAGGGCATATTACAGTGAATATCTTGAGATTGGAAGGTAGAATTGTCTCTCTTCAGCTACTAAATATTTTTTATAAAAGGATTTATACCCATCTCCTCTCCAACCTCCTCCCTCTGACTCATTCTTATATTCTTCTGTAGTGTGTGATCTCAATTTATGGCAAGGTAGCATGTTTTATCATACCTGTATTCCCCAGTGGAAGTGAAGTCATCATTTAATTGTATCTTTTGAAGCTCACCTTGATATCATTTGGAAACGGGTGTGTTTGTTTCACTAATATCCATTCTTGTAGGGATAAATAATATTTTTCTGAATGAATGAGTCCTACTGATAAATATATAGTTTGTTACCAGAGATAAATGGTATTAAACCAGGAGAATGTAACAGATATCAATAATCTGTAGTTAAATAAGAAATTTCATGGTTAGATACTTTGCAAAGAATCTTCACATTTATCTGTAGCTCAACTGTGATAAAGTTTCACTGCACAAAGGGTAAAGCCAATCTGATTGAGAGATGGGGAAAAAAGGATGAGTCAAAGTCTCTATGGGTCTCTGGGTAACCTTTAGCCCCAGGAGAACCATTTAAACCTTGTAAGAAAAAAGCAGTCTCCATTTCCATAACAGGTGAAGAATTCTTAATAAGAATGTTACTCTGTTCTCCTTCACCTCATGCCTTGCCAAGGGTGTGCTGTCTTCCTCATGTCAGGCTTGACCAGTGCTGTGGTATCTTGATCTGAGGGAACTCAGAGTGCAAAGACACCTTCTCACCCTTCCCTCCCCAAGGCCCATGGGATCAATTCATGCTTATGGGATAAAAAAATAAGAATGATGAAAGAAACAATTTTTTAAGAAACCCCAGGATTCACTTTACTCAATGCAGAAATATTGAAAGCTGAAATAATTCCATAATTTGGCTTATCCATCATAAACACAGTGGCCTCCTCCCCATGCATGACAATATATTTAAGAAAAACTGCTCTTTTATGCCTGAAGCTAAAAAATGATATAGCAGCTGCAGGAAGGTAAATGGGGTCCCTCAATGATCTTTCCCCTTGTTGTCATTTTCTTAAATGAGAAAACAAATACTGAATGTAAATACCTACTGGCTGCCCCCCACACTTGTTCATAAATTCCCCTTATCATAAATTCCAGTTTATTCTTCATAGTTTTCAGAGTGCTTTTGTCAATAAATCCTGTAACATATTGCCAAATGCTGCCTATCAACTGAGACAATCAGGTGCTTTTCCCATCATGCTAGTAATGTAGTGTAATGCAGTGAGACATTTTTAGTATATTTTTGTATATATTTTGTATTCAGTAAATTGACCCCCTGTGTCACTGTCTATAAATATGTTGCTGATTTGGTTTGGTAGTATGTTCTTTAGGATTTCAGCATCTATATTCCTAGGATATAATAATGTGTATATTTATTTCCTTGTGGTCATTTTCTGACTTTTATGATGGAAATTCTGGCCTCATAGGATGTTAGGAAGTGTCTATTCTCTTGGAGGTTTTAAAGAGTTTTAGGATATTGTTAATTCTCTTCTAAATGTGTGGTGGATTCACAAGTGAAACTAGCAGGCTCTGTACTTTGTTGGTAATTTTTGATTAATGAATCTATCTTTTGGCTTGTTAAATGATTCTTTCATCTTGGCTCAGTTTTAGTACTTAGCCTGTTTCTAGAAATTTGTCCATTTCATTTCATTAATTTTTTCTAATTTCTGTCATGATATCATTCATAATCTTCCCTTATAATTTTATTTATGTTAGAAAGATTGTTAATAATATCCCCATTTTTATTTTTGACTGCAGTAATTTCAATCTCCTCTCTTTTTGTTGTAAAGTCTAGCTAAAGTTTTGCTCACATTGTTGATCTTTTTAAAATACCTCTGAACATATAAAGTTTAAGTTTTATTGACTTTTTCTAATATCTTTTGATTTTCTTTCATTTATCTCTGTCTAGTCTCCATTATATTCCTACTTATGCTTGCCTTGGTTAAGTTTGCTCTTATATTTCTAGTCCCTTAAGGTGTTAGCCATCATTTATTTAAAAGTTTTGTTTTTTAATGTAATCATTTCATAAGCCCAGTGCCTTCAGTTTCCACTGATACAGGACAGCTAGAGAAAAGGAGAAAGAGTGGCACATGAATTCAGGTGCATCCTCCTCATTAAGTTTGCATTTGAATACCTGAGACACTTACCTCTGGGATTTTCCACAAGAAAGAGGAGGAACTATGAGGCTTTTGTGTTCTAGAAATTAAGTCCATGCTGTCCAGAAAGTATTTCAAGGGTGAGAAAGGTCCTGGATTTATGTCAATGGGTTCTGAGATTTCATCTGTTTGTATAAGTGGTGACTTGCATGTGAGAGAAACATTTTCTATAAAGTTGAAAAGGAGGGAGGGGCTGCCCATAGGAACAAGGTGCTGGTTGTGCCTTACTCACCTAGCCAGCTAACTCTTGTTCTAGGCCAGGAAAGGACCTGAAGGTGTTCAACAGGAAGAAAGATATAAACAAATATCAAATATGACCTGGGAAATATTGTCAATGTGTCTACTCCCAGACACACACACACACACACACACACACACACAATCACTGGAAATGTTAGTTCTGAAGATATCTGCGTTTTTGATGGATTCCTAGACAGATGGGAGTTTGGAGATGCCCGCTTTTATATTTAACTGAAGTCAATCCACTGTGACAACTCTGTGTACATAGTTACAGTAGGTTATTGGAACTGTTAGATATCATACATGTTGCTGTGTTATTGTTCCCCATGGATCTAGAAAACATATATATAAGACAGGTCTGATGACCTAGATTGTTCAAGGAATACCAGCTGTGTCCTTCCTTTAACATGTCACATAGTGTGTGGCTGGGGCAGTTTAACCCTTCTCAACCTCAGGATCCTCCCCAAGCATTAATTGATTTAGATCACCTTTGCTCTGAAAACCCACTTCCTTCCTAGCCTATTATGAACAAACCCTGAATGCAGCATATTGCAACCATTTTATTTAATATTATCAGTGTAGTGGGTGAAAAATAAACAAGTTAAAGGACATATATCACTAGCCTGAGGACAAGTGGGAGAGGCAGAGATGTGAGGTGAAGAGGCCTCTACCTGGACTCTGATGTCACCAATGGATTTGGCAGAATTGGGGCATTCAAAAGAAGTCAGGATCCAGGTTTCAGATAATTACAGTCATAGAAGGCTGGTATAGAAGTGTTGAGATGAAATTCGAGTGGCTAAGTGACTGCATGGAATAAATTAGGACCACATTTTATACTCAATGCTACTGAAAGGTATTATTTTGAGGTAGATGTGAGAGGTGATATTGAAATGAACTTGCAATTTCTTATGAAATATGGAGCAAAGGAACATAATTACCTATGTTGGTGCTGGACAAATGCTACTTTGTGGATCTGGATAGGAACATTAAAAAAACTGGTGAAGGTGATATGAAGAGTATTAATTATGGAAAAGTCATCTTGAAAATACAAAAAACATGGGACCTGCCCTGGCACCTGTCCCTGGACTCAGTGGTTCTGAACTCCCCTGCACCTGCCCCTGCACCTGTGCCTGGGCTAAGTGGTTCTGAGCATCCCCTGACCTTGCCCCAGGTCCTAGTCACTGGGATCCCTGGTCCTGAGCAGCCCCTTGCAGTCATGCTTTAGGCCCTGTGGGAACTGATTGCCTCTGCCCTCCCTGTGTTCCCTGCCATGTGGGTTCCATGTATCATATATTTCTGGTTCTTCACATATGTGTTGGTGTAGGTGGCAGATAGAACTGTCCTGGCAGGCTTCACTGCCATGGAAGGCTGCCCTACAGTTGTGGTTCATAAGGCTTTTGTTGCTGGCCAGCAAATGCAGCCTCTTGGCAAGATCCTCTGGGTTCCAAGAGAACCTGTGGACAACAGAGCTGCTTTCTCTGCTCTCAGCTGCTGGACTCTCCAGGTGACCGCACAGATACTGGTCAGTAGACAGAACAACTGTCAACAGGGAGAGATGTGGAGTTACACGCCCTTAGAGGACACTCCAGAAGTCGAAAGATACCCTACCCTCTGTCTGTAATTGATACTGGAGCTGTGGGGTCACAGAACACACTGGACAGCACTTTGCTGAGGTTTGAATGTGGGCTCCCATTGCCATCCCCTCACTGTGTGTCTCAGGCAGAAATACACAGCTGTGTCCTTAGCCCTCAGATTGTCCATTTGCAGAAACAGTGTGTTCCTGGCATCATCTCTTGTAATTGTGAACTGACGCTTCACAGAATCTGCATAGTGTGTTTTACTTCCATCATTACAGATTATTCCCAGGAGGCTGTCAGACCCACCATCCAGTAGCAACTGCAGGTGAATCCAGAGGCTGCACAGGGAAGTTTCAGGGATCCCCTATGTCTCCCTAGACAATACCACCTGCACCCGACACTGGACTCCTCCCTGCATAAACATACCATCAGGAAACTGTCACCCATAGCCAATCTTTCTGTCACACATGTGCACTCATCCACTCAATATTTATTGTTCTCCATAAAATTCCTTTTAAATTTTCAATAAGAAAAACCTGGTTCAGCCCAAACTCCATGGTGAATCGTCTCTGTTTGAATTTGACAACAGAAGTTGAACACCTGAGAATCCCAGGGATGGGGCTTCTCTTCCTGAGCTGCAGGGTCAGGGCTGGGCTGGTTTTAATCAGCAGAGGGACAGGCTCTGCTCACATTTCCTCCTACCACATACCAAGATCTGGGATGGATGCCTTGAGAGGAAAGTGCCCAGAGCAAATATGAGTGTCCTGGGGACTTGCATGGCAATGAAAGCACTCAGGAAAATTGATTTATTATTATGTGAGGTACTGGGGTAAACATTTACACACATTTTATTTCATTTTTACCAGGGCACACTAGACATGTGAATTATCAATGATTCCTCCATTTCATAGATATAAAACTAAAAACCAAGAATAGAGTGGTTGTGTGACATGCTTGTGGGCACATATCACCTAAGTGTGAGCCTGTGCTGGACATGAGCACCTCACCACTGGGTGCAAATGCCCACTTGGACAATCTCCAAGACAGACTGGGACAAGCCTACTGAAGTCTACACCCCTTCGCTGCTTTTGTGTAATGAGAATCTTTGTGTTTTTTACTGCATTCTAGGGTTTACCTGAATAATCTGGAGCATACCAAAGTTCAGAATTTTTTTAACAGGATGTTCTGACATAGTTGTGTCATTATTTATATCTCTGGCTCTCATTCTTTACCATTTTTATACTCTTAAAAAATAATGATTTCACTGAATTATAATTTATATGTGAAAAATTGCATGTATATTAAATGTCCAAATCAATAAATTTTGGTATATGTATACACTCATGGTTCCAGCACCACAACCAGGATAGTGTACACATCCAACACCCCTACAAGTTTTCTCTTGCTCGTATGTCCTTCCTCCTTCTCTGTCCCCAGGCAACTACAGATCTTTTTATGTTACTTTGGAAGAGTATGCATTTCCAAGAATTTATATAAATTGAATCATACATCATGTGCTATTCTTTCTTTAGCTACTTTAATCAGTATAATTTTTGGTAATCCATCCATGTTGTGAATCCCAAATACTCATTGATCTGACGCTGAGTAATCTCTCAATGTAATCATATACCTCAAGGCCTTTATCTATTCACCTGTTGATCTAAATTTGGATTGCTTCTATGTTATCACTATTCTAAAGTCCAAGACTTAGCTTCAAAATATGGTGAGGTGTGCAAAAGGTCTCTCTTATTCTTACAACAAAAAATCTTGATTTTTATGAACAATAAAAAAAAAGACTACACTAACAATATCACTCATCCCCCACTCTTTAAAGATTTCTTTCAAAGCCACTTAAAAAGAAATCTCTGTTCTCTTAACTCTAGGATATTTAACCTTGAAGTTTCCTGCAATGCTCTTGTTTACACCTCCATTCTTAGAGGGTTCATTATATCTAGACTCACATTGATGGAACTTTCTTCAAATATTTTTTATGATTGTAAATATTTTCAGATGATATTTATTATGACTTAAGAAATAGATTTAAGAAACAATTGTTCTGTCCAGGGATAAATTTCATCTTCAAGAAACACTCATTTGGATTCAGCCTCTTCCTAAATTTATCTTTTAGTTTTCTACCCATTCTTCTTTCCCTTCCTCATTGTTTCCTACCATTCACATTCTTTCTTCTTGTTTTAACAACAGATTTGAAGTTTTCTTTACTTTCCATTTTTTCTTTCCTTTTCACTCATTTCCAAATTTGAGCTTGAGAAAAATGGTATAAAAAGAGAAATCAAAGTTAGAGACCTCTTCAAAACAGAACTTTAATCTAGTTTGTGGAATATAAATACATGGATTGAAGTTCATTCTCCTTTGAGGAGAGGAAGATTAAAATTTTGACATACATGTGATTGCCATTTTTTGATGGCTTCATACATTGACACATTCAAATAATTACATTAGCATAAACTTTAATTATTTGGAAATATTTCCCCACATCGTAGCAGGCTCAAGGATTTAAGAGACTAGTTTTAGGTCTCTCAATCTGTTTCATTCTGGAAAATTTGGTAATTTAAAATATACTTCATTTTAAGATTTAATTCTTATCAAGCAACGCTTTGATGTTATATGACATTGTGATATGACAGCTTGGTTGATTCTAAGTGAAACTGATTTATCATCAACTTTGGGCTTCTAAGAGTTACAAAGACATTACTTTTTTCAGATGTGGTGGAATCTATTAAGTCCTGACAGGTACATTACTTTAACTCTGTATGAAAAACAATATAAACTAAGAAAAATCAGCAATAT
Source organism: Cabassous unicinctus (assembly GCA_029593785.1). Lineage (NCBI taxonomy): Eukaryota > Metazoa > Chordata > Mammalia > Cingulata > Chlamyphoridae > Cabassous > Cabassous unicinctus. Next base: position 20,953 of record JAQZBX010041375.1, read on the forward strand.
AGAATTGAAGAAGAAGTGGACGTGTATGGATAAAGTACAGGCATAAATGTCAGTTCCCACTATTTTTCTATTTTTAAAAAAGTCTGAGTTTATACCCACAAACTTACAAAAGAAAAGGGAAAAATGCCAATAGAAGGTACTGCAAACATTTCTATCTAGCTCTTACAGTTTAAGAAGCTTCCCATTATCCAACAGTTATTTGGAAAACCTGAAAGTGATTACTCACTTTCTGGCATGAAACTAGCATCCACCAAACAGAAAACACCTGTGTAATTCACATGGCTGTTGTATTCATTAGGGGCAATTGTTATAAGGCTGCTTCAGAAAATTACATTTCATTCACCTCTCTCTTGAGTTTCTATCCCTTTATCTTCTGTTTCAGCTCTTCAGTGAGGGAAGTTTGTCATAATACAGCAGCACTTTTTTTTTAACTTTCAATAAAATTTCTCTCTCCCTCTCTTTTTTTTTTCCTTTCCAAAATGGGCCCCATCTTTTTCACTTTTGATAGCTAGCTGTGACAATTTTAGCTCTTTTCTAACAGTTTTGAAAGAGGCAGTAGAATATACAGTAGTGCTAAGGTATCAGTTTACAAGTGATTCAAACAAGGGAAGAAATTACAACACTGATGTGGAGGCAGTGGCCACTGGAGGCTATGGGGCAGGGAGAGGGAGAAGCAATTGTAATACAGGGGCTTTTTCAGGACTTGGGAATTGTCCTGAGTGACATTGCACGACAGATAAAGGCCATTTTATATCATCATATTACATGGAGAACTGTATGGGAGAGAGTGTGGTCTACAATGTGAACTATGATCTATGCTTCGTGGCAAAGCCCCAGGATGTATTTATCAATTTCAATTAATGTGCCAGACTAGTGAAGGATGGTTATGTGGGAGGTTGTGTGACGTGTGGGAGGTGGGGCATATGGGAATCCCTATATTTTTTGTGTAAAACTTATGTAAGCTATGTGTCTTTTTAAAAAAAAAAATTAAAAATTAAAAAAAAGATTACCAGTTAGCTAATGTCAGGACCTAACATTATTTCCACTATTGTAAAGGAAATGGCATTTGTGGGTATGTTATAAAGACTATAATCTGGCTGACAACAGCAGATTGGACATAAACACTACAATTGATTTCCGGGTTCTTTTCTTTACTGAAGTAATAATTTTTAGTCAATTCATAATTTACTTCATATACACACAGTCAGTAGGTGTCCCAGTGCAACAC
>JAQZBX010041376.1:0-22366 GCA_029593785.1 Cabassous unicinctus
TCGAATGTAAAAAGCAAGGCAAAGGACAGAAGAAGCAGTCTTTGAGAAGCAGCTTTGATGTTGGAAAGAAGGCCCCAGGAGAAGAGAAGCGAACCGTTCGCCTGATCGCCTACAGCTGACCTTGTGGAGGAAACAGGAGCTAAGCCCGGAGAGAAATGCAGCCCCGGGAAGAGAGGAAGCCAAGAAGCCTGAACCCTGGACAAACGTCGGCGGCTGTCTTGCTCCAACACGTGACAATGGACTTTGGTGAGGGAAGAAACTTATGCTTTATGGCCTGGTAACTGTGAACTTCTATCCCAAATAAATACCCTTTATAAAGACCAACCCATTTTTGGTGTTTCACATTAGCACTCCTTTGGCTGACTAATACACTCTTCATGGGTCACACTTTGTACATCATCTTTTGGGTCCTGTTATAATTCTGGAAGGAAAGATGGTGATGGGGCTGGGTAAGGAGACATTTTAAAAGTGCCTTGCATACCAATTACCTCAGTGCATTCTGTTGCAATTTCATCTTGTGAGACAGGATTAATCTCTTCTGGTGGGAGTTTGATGGAAGACTCCTTCGGGCAGACTTAAATTCTGTCAGCTGATTTCTTGGGGCAGACTAGAGGTTGGGTAATTGTATCCTCAGGTCATGGTGGAGGTTGGGTGGTCATTTCCTCAGATTGGGGAGGAAGATGTTTGGCAGTCTTTTCTAGGCAGATTATTATAGGTTCATCTGGCAAAGTCTCAGCAATATTTAGGGTTTCATTTTCCCCATTGCTGTCATCATCAAACCATATTTATCTATGCCAATGTATCTCTATTGCCAACTTATGCCATTGACTCTCAGTGGCTTTTAATTATTGGAAACAGAGACATTAGTGCCCTTGAATCTAATCAGAGTAGAGTGGCAATTGCAAAAATCCCAGAACCAATTAAAAAATAATATCCTGTTTCCCAAGAACCATTCCTGGTGTCAAACTGTATTAGTTAGGGATATCTATAAATGTATGAGATTTTATCAAATTGTCTCACACAACCATAGGGATGCACAAGACCAAATTCTGTAGGGGTGGCTGGAAGTCTGGGACCCTAACAAGTTCCTCAGGAGGTCCTGGCTGTCTGAAATAGACATGGAACCTCTCTCTTTGAATGCTGAAATCACTTCTCTTTTAAGGCCTTCAATTGTTTAGATGAAACATCACTCATTGCTGAAGGTAATCTCTTCAGTTAATTTTGGATGTAATTAGCCATATATGCAGCCAAATCATTGGCAATTAAATTCCATGAAATGTCATTGCATTACAATTAGTCCAGTGATTTTTTGACCAAACTACTGGGCAAAATTACCTGGACAAGTTGACACATTAGCTTAACCAACACAGCTAACTATGAGGGTGACCTGCTAAGCTGGACCTTGTGTTTCTCAGGATTTATGGCTCAGCTGGATTGTCAACATCCAGTTAGCAATGTGTGTCATACTTAGCATTTTGTTCCATGTTCTGGCCCACCACCATGGTGTCATCAATATAATGGAACACATTTTGTCCTCTGGGTACAGATGGCTTATTCAAATCCTGTCCTATCTGTTAGCAGTAGAGAGTGGGGGAGTTTTAATACACCTTTACAGTGAAGGCATGTTGTAAGCTTTGACACTGGAAAGCAAATTAATCCTGGTCATCATCCTGCAGTGGGATGGAGAAAAAATGCATTCACCTGGTCAAACAACACATACCAAATACCAGTGGAGGCCATTATGGCTACTATGAGCATCACTATGTCTGGGACCATATATTCCAAAGGGAGCACTTCTGCATTCAAGTACTGATAGTGTAAATTCAGCCAATATCCATTTGCCTGCCACATTGGCCACACTGGGTTATCATAGGTATCGATGGTGGAGCAAAGGACACTGTCAGATAGAATGTCCTTTATGTATCTAGCAGTGTTATTTTCCCCATCAAGGAGGCAGTATTGTCAATATTGGACAATGTGGCAAGGAGATGGGAACCTAGGGTTACTTGGTCTGTGATTTGTCCAATAATCATTGTCAGAATTTGTTGGGATTAGGGAGCATATCATGAAACCTTGAGCTGCACTGTTATCTATACCTTTCCTACTCTCAACCACTCCTCACTTAACTTCAACTGACTAAGAGTTTTTTGGAGGAAGGAGTTGGACATGAAGCAACCAAGACTCCTCCATTCAGCCTGGTTGATCAGGGTGGTAGTGGCACTTTCAGCATAAATCTGGACAGCCACAAGAGAGTATCATTTCCAGGCTTCTCTCCATACCTATATTTCATATATCATGTCTTTTCCATAAAAGTGCATACATTCCTTTTCATCCCTGATCTACCCCAACTTCAGGTATAATAGTCTCCATAATACTGATTGGCCTCATACTAACCTCAAGATCAGCCTGGGTGGTGTGATTGCAGGTATGCCTGGCTCCAGAATGAGAATAGATATAAAAAGCCATGAGCCAGGGGAGTGTATGCTGTGCAGTGGTCTCCCAACCTGATTAATCTCAACGTGGAACAAGCTAGCCAACTCCCAAGCATTCATAGGGGGTTCTCAAAGTCTCATTTATTACTGCCTTTCCTTCATACTTCTTAAATATCCTAACTTCAGGTTGATACCTCTACCTGAGCTGGTAGGGAGGAGTGACCCTCCAGTTTATCCCAAAAGCAATATATCTTGTGTTGCCCAAGATGCTCCTGTACAAAAGGTAGTATAAAACAATTAAAAGAATGGACAAAAGGCATCTTACTCCATAGTTCCCTGTGCACCCTGCTCACTGTGCCAAAATTCTATGGATTGAGTTGTTATACAGTATATCATGAGAACTCAGGACCAGTCACAACAGACATTCTTCAACAAATGATCTCTTTCTAATTTACATAGCACAACATGTCCAAAGAGTGGGAGAAGAGACCCATTAAAGCTGGTCCCCCAAGGAGGACAATTGTTCATGTCAAGGTCTGTAGATGACATGAAGTGGCTCACCTTGCCCCACTTGATGTCAGAGAGGGGAGATTACTGCGCTGCCCAAAAGTGGCTATTTTTGCACTCTAGGGAGGAGGCATGCCATGGAGAGATCCCAAACTGATAAGCAGCTAGAACTGCTTATTCCTTATTTCAGACTGAAGGTATGGTTAACTGGTTGCATTAGACATAAAGTGCCCTCTGGCTGCAGAATGAGAACTTTTTGAAATATCTGCACGCAATAGAAAAGGAGTGGGTGTATGCAAGGACTGGGAGATGGCCACAAGCTGTGTTTGTGATTTCTCCAGCAAAGGGTTCACTGTTAAATTTAATCATACATTCAATGAATAATTGACACCAATCCTGTTCAATTTCCTCCAAATAATAGAACAAGTAGAAATATTCCCCAAGATATTCTAACAGGCCAACATCACCCTATTAGCAAAGCCATGTATGACAGTTTGAGATTATTTTATGACTCCCAGAAAGAGAAAGACTGTGTTTCCAAACTAATCTAATCTTCTGGGAGTGAGCCCTTTGATTAAAATTAATTCAAAGGATTTAAGTTTACTTAATAAAATCAATTTAGGGCTTTTGATTTGACCAATTAGCAGGACATGACTCATGCTCAGTCCTCACTCCCTTGGTGGGCTGATATAAATGGACACTTACTCAAGAAGACATCAGAAGAGAGAGAGCTCTGTCATTTTTGATCTTGGGGCTCTGGAGGGAGATGAGCCATTTGCCTGATAGATTACAGCTAAACCCCACAGAGCCTTAAGAGGAAGAGGAAGCCTAAGAAAGAGAGACCGCCATTTTCTTCAACAAATGGTTGCTGACTTTGGTGAGAAGATTCTTCTTATGGAACCTTGAGTTGGGCTTTCCATGGCTTTGAAACTGTAAGTTTTTACACCAAATAAATATAAAAGCCAACAAATTTCTGGTACTTTGCATCAGCACCCCTTTTGCAGACTAATACAGAATTTGATACTAAGAGAGTGGGGTACATTCTGTTGCAATTACCAAAAATGTTGGAATGTTTTTATAAATGTGTGAGGGGTATTTTTTTGGAGAAATTGTGAAATGCTTTATGGAAAAGACATAAACTGCTTTGAAGTGATTGTTGTTAGGAATATGGAACTTAAAGTTATTTCTGATAAGGCCTTGTAAGGAAATGATGAAACATTTATTGGAAACTGAAGGAAAGGTGATTTGCATTTTAAAGTTGCAGAGAATGTAGCAAGATTGATTTTTGATGTTATATGGAATGCAGAGTTTGAAAATGGCAAGCCTGGACTTTGAGTTGAAGAGCTTTCCAATGTAAACTTGGAGAATGCAGCCCATCTTCTCCTTGCAGCTTACAACAAAATACTAAAGGAAAGAGATAAGCTGAGAAGTGAAAGGTTGGGCACAAAGAAATCAGAAAATGATTCTGGAAATTCCAGGACTTTGGAAATCAAACCCCCAGACAATAGTGCTCCATTTGAAGAATTAACTAAACTTGGAACTTGTAAGTCAGGATTGAAATGCAGTTATCTGGGAAAGACTTGTGGAAAGTCTTACTGTCTGATGGCTAGGACCACTGCTTCCTGCATGATAAACCAACAACATTTTATGAGATCCGTATGAAAAAAACCACTGTCAGCCTGGACTAAAAGGGTCAGTGAGGGAAGAGATGGAAGGGGAAAAGGCTTTAAGAGGAAAACGATGGAAGCTGAGGTCTGGAATTAAGATATCTCCTTGGGTCAAGAGAGGAACTTCACCCATGTGTACAGAGAGGGAGAGTTTTCCTTAGCTTTGAAGAGGCTGGATATTCCATGGATATTCCATAGTCGATGGTTCAGGGAAAGTTTTGCCACCCCAAACTACAGAGAGGATGGTGTGCATTTCCCCATTGGTTGTGGAGAGTTAGGTCACCACCCCACTCGTCTGAAGGGAGGTAAGACTGTTCCCTATAGGTTGGGGAGAGTGAGGTCACCATCCCATTGCTTTGAGGTGGGTGGCTCACTTCCCCATTGACTGGAGTTTGTGAGTTCATTACCCCACTGCTCTGAGGGGTGGTCCTCTTTCCCATAGATTAAGCAAGGCCAAGTCACCACCTCACTGTTCTGAGGAGGTTGGGCTTGTATGCCAGAGATTAGAGAGAATGTTGTAGCCACCTCACTGTACCAAGGGGGTTAAGACTCTACCCCAGAGATTGAGGAAAATTGGGGCTATGAACCCAATGTTCTTAGAGGGTGAGGTCTGGAGCTTGGCCACTCTCCAGATGCTTGATGAGGGTAGAACCATGAAAATGGCCTTTGGGAAGCCTGTGGAAAGGGTGGGTCCCCATAAGGCCCCAAGGAGGAGAAAATACCATCATCTTAATACTGACTTTCAAATTTTGAAATATAATGGAGTATGCCCTGCAGATTTTCAGAACTATGGGAGACCCATGACACATGTTTCCCTCACAAATTCTTCTTGTGGTTATGCAAATATTTATCCCATGTCTGTCCCTTGGTATATTGGAAGCAGATAACTTGTTTTGTAAGTTTCACTATTCTACAGCCAGAGGGGACTTTGCCCCAAGGCAAACTATTTATGTAACTGATTATGATGTGATTTTGTACATAGCATTGCTAATGAAAGATTTAAGATTTTTTTTTTTTTTTAGTATTGTAAAGTTTTTTCTGGGATTCAGAGAGTAGAATGGGGCAGTTTGAGATTATTTTATGAATCCCAAAAATAGAAATGTTATGTTTATAAGCTAACCTATTCCTCTGGTTCTGAGGCCTTTTGATGATATTAAATTCAAAGGATTTAAGTTTACTTGAGAAAATTAATTTAGGGCTTTTGATTTGACCACATCAGTAGGGTGTGACTCAATTTGAGTCCCCGCTCCCTTGGTGGGCTGATATAAATGGATACTTACTCAAGAAGACACCAGAAGACAGAGAGCTCTGTCATTTATTTTTAAATTTATTTATGATTTTATTTTTTAAAGAAGTATTGATTACATAAATATTACAGAAAAAACAAAGAGGGTTCCCATATAATCCATCCCCTCTCCCTCCCTCACTTTTCTCCATTAACAGCATCTTTCATTATTGTGGTATATTTGTTACACTTGATGGACATATATTGAAACATTGATACTAACTATGGTCTATAGTTTACATTAGAGTTTACAATTTGCACCACATATGGGAAAGTCTCTGTAAGCAAACACAAGACCAAGAATAGGGGTATCTCTAAATCTCCCCAAATGTATCACCATATCATTTTTCCAAAGAATTTTAACCAATTTAAACACCCTCAACATTTTCTAATCTAGTGAATAGCATACTCAATATAAATGGAATTTATTTTGTGCATGAGATTAAAGGAGAAAAAAGTTTAATGCAATGCCAAATTTTGTTTAAAACCTTTTAAGTTCTTACATAATTTTCAAAAGTTGTTACTAGAGTTTTTCCAAAGCAAAGCACAATAGAGCTCTGTCATTTTTGATCCGAGGCTCCAGAAAGAGATGAGCCATTTGCCTGATGGCTTATGGCTAACTCCCACAGAGTCTTAAGAGGAAGAGGAAGCCCAGGAAAGACAGACCAAGCAGAGATTGGCTGCCATCTTGCTTCAACACATGGCTTCGGACTTTGGTGAGAAGGTTACTCTTATGGCACCTTGAGTTGGACTTTCTATGGCAGTGTAACTGTAAGATTCATCTTCTGAAACATGAAGATTCGACTCCTGAAACATGAAAAAGAGCATATATGAAAAAACCCACAGCTAACACCCTACCTAATTGTGAAAGACAATGTTTTCCCTCTAAGACTAGGAACAAGACAAGGAAGCCCACTGATATTCAATATTATAATGGATGTTCTTGCCAGAGTAATTAGTTAATTGGGCAAGAAAAAGAGATAAAACATCAGTTTTCCAAGTTGGGAAGGAAGAAGTAAAACTTTTCCCATAAGCAGATGATATGATCCTATATAAAGCAAATCTTTCAAAATTCACAACAAAGCTCCTAGGGCTAATAAATAAACTCAGCAAAGTAGGCGGGCACATTATCAACAGCCCAAAATCAGTAGTGTTTCAATACACTGATAATTAACAATGTTAATAAAATATCAAGAAAAGAATTCTATTCATAATAGCAACTAAAAGAATAAATCTAAACAAAGATTTAAAGGAACTGTGCACACACAGATAGTTACAAAACATTGCTGAAAGGAATCAAAGAAGATGTAAATAGATGGAAGCAGATTCTGTTTTCATGGATTGGAAGACTAAATATTATTCAGATATCAATACAACCCCAAGCAATTTATAGATTCAACACAATCCCAATCAAATTTCGAACAACCTTCTTTGTAGAAATGGAAAAGCCAATCATTAAATTTATATGGAAGGGTAAGGGGCACCAAATAGCCAAAGCCATCTTGAAAAAGATGATGAATTTGGAGGCTCTAAACCTCCAAGTACATTACTCTTAAACCGCAGTCCAAGTTTATCTGCATCAACCGATAGCCCTTGAATCTAAAATCACCTTTCTATAGCAATTCCTTACAGCACCACCTGGATCATATTGCTCTTTCCACAGCACTGCAGCTGAACAGATGGCAGTGCTGTATGGGCCTAATAATGCAAATTCAAAATGTGTCAAGGAAAACTGACTGAGCTAAAAAGAAAAAGTGAAATAGATACATCTACAATAATAATGTGATAAAATATTCCACTAAGCAGATAAGAAATTAATAAAAATAAAGTGGTTCTGGACAACAATTAGGAAAATAGACTTAAATGACACAAGTTGAGCACTGTACCCAACAAGGAAAAGCCATATGAAAAATGTGTCATATGTAGGCCCATAAAGCACAACTCAACAAAGTATAAACTACTTCAGAGTATATTATCTGACTAAAGCAGAACTTAGCAACAAATTAGAGAAAAACAATAATTTAAAAAAAATTATCCACTCTTTTGAAATTGAATAATATATTACTAAATAATCATTAAGTCAAAAAATAATAAAATTAAATTTAGATAAAAATGATACCATTCACATTTGCATCAAAAAATAAAATTTCTAGGAAGAAATACAAGAAATGATATGTAAAACCTCTGCAATTAAAACTACAAAATATTATTGAGAGAAATGTAAGAATACCTAAGTAAATGGGGAACTACACCATGTTTATGGATTAGAAAATGCAATATTTTAAAGATCACAACTCTCTACTGTAAATTGTCCATACATTAAATCCAATCACAGTCAAAATTTCAGCAATATATTTTTTTAAACTGAGAATCTTATTCTCAAAGAAAGGCAAAGGTCTGAGAGTAATCAAGGCAATTTTGAAGATGTAAGTAGGTAAACCCTGTGTATCAAATGTTCAGTCCTCTATTAAAGTGACTAAGACAGTGTGGCATTGTTGTATATAGACAAATTGAACAATGGAACAACAGATTAGAGTCCAGATATATTATATATATTATGTGTATATGCAGATGATTCGATGCAGTCTTTCCAGTATGGCACCGAGTCAAATTGATTTCAAATGGGAAAAAATAATATTGACTCTTATTTCACAACACACACACAAAATTAAATTGTAGATGGATGCAAGTCTAAATATGAAAGGTAAAAAGAAAAAAAGTGTTAGGAAACATAGAAGGCTGTCTGGACAACTTTGTTTATTGAAGGATACACAAGATGTTAACTGTATGAAGAAAAAATAAAATGAATTATTTTAAAGTTAATCACTGCTATTCATCAACAGACATTATTAAGAGAGTGAAAAGACAACTCAAAGGGTTTGATAAGAGGTTTGGAAAATAAATGCCTAATAGTAAACACATATCCACAATATATAACAAAATTTTATGTCAATAATTTTAAAAGACTGTCAGACCAATAGAAACATGGTCAAAATTGATTGAATACACACTTCACAGAGCTATCCAAACAGTCAATCTTAAAAGTTACTCAACTTTGCTTGGAGTCATGAAAAAAATGTAAATTAAATGTATACATGTAATAACACATCACTTGCCCACAGAATATATGTCTAAATTGAAAGGATGTGATTTATGGAGTGCTGGAATTCTCATTATTTCTGGTGGGAATGTAAATAAATATAATTAATAAAGGGAAGGTTTTTCTGCATCTCAGTGTTGAGAGACCATTAAAAATATTAAAAAATTTTGATTACATAAAAATAAAAAATAATCTATGTGGAAAAATATGATAATTAGGGAAATATATTTAACTCATTTTTATTTTTATACCATTGTTAATATATTAAAATGAACTTTAAAAATATTACTTTATTATTTTTAATTTTTCAACTTTAACTCATAACTTTTACAAAAAGATTTCAGAAACCAAGAATAAAAGCACTTATAAATCAGTAAAAAAATAGGCAAAGTAATTGAAAAGTTATATAATCATAAAATGGAGAAAATGTATCCTAAACATCTGAAAAATAAGATCAACCTTATTCATAATAAAAATCTGCTGATTAAAAGTACACTGATATTTACAAAAGTGCAGCAATTGACAAAACTTTCTTATGACAAGGCTGTTAGAAATCAAGGCTGCTGAGAGTACAAAGCTGTAGAGCTCTGTGGAGGGAACATATTTTCAGCTCAATGAAAATTACAAAGGCATTTCCAATTTGTCAATTGAACTTCTAGAATTTACACTACAGATATGCCTGCTCAAATCAAAATTGTTGTATATGGACAATGCTACTCAAGGCAGAATAAGGGGCTGACTAAAGCTAAGGAGAAAATATAATGATATCAAGGAAAAATTAAAATAAGGTACAGAAAAGTTATAGATTATGCTAACTTCCATTTATGCGTTGGGGGTCAATTATATGCATTCTATTTGCTTAAAGTCATTTGCTCACATATAATTAAATACTAGAAAACATGTAATTATGTTTGAACAATATCTAGAAAATACATTAAAAAGTAAGGCTAAAAGGGAAAGCATGATGCCAAAGATTAACTTATTAGAAGGTAATACAAATGAAATAAAAATTGTATGGGTACAGAATAATTTTACAGTAGAAACAATTGTATAGATTATTAAATATCAATATATAAAAATTTCATATCTTACAAATAAAGCATGTTTTATATATGGAAGTTGTAATATTTAATCTAGGCTCATGTGCTCCCACTCCCCTTTCCTGAAGACACTACAAATTTCAATGTTCTATCTGTTTTTCCTGGCTGAGTCCTAAATTACCTTAGGGTCCTTAGAAAAGCTGCCACCAAATAACTATTACATTTGAGATGAAGTATATTTTCAATGACACTCATAGTGCCTAAGGGAGAAAAAATCAGGTGCATAGTTTGTAATTCATTTGAAAATAAATTGCATTAAAAGAAAATATTTAAATGTACAAATTAAAGCCATAAAAGGAATAAAATAAACAGATGACAGTTATAAAATAGTAGGTGTAGGAAAGGTTTTTAAAACACGGTCATTTATTGGTATTTAAATTTGAACTGTCAATAATTAATGTTTTAGTTAATATGGGAGCTAGTTAAGATTGGATGCATATAGGAAGAGGAGTTCTTCTCAGAGACAACTGGATAGAATGGCATAGAGTTCCCAAAGAAGGCAAAAGGGAAACAGAAATAATTTAAAGAGCTTTATTATTACCAATGTTTGTACTGATGACATTGTGAATAGACCACTGTAATCAAAATCATAAAACCTGTGATTCTTTAAGGACTTGAAGATATATCTTTTCTTCTTTAAAAATTTCTACCTGAACAATGTTTTCATTATTGATGTTGGATGATGGTACTGTCAAAATACAAATCATAGTCAAGTTTGCAGGCTGTATAATAGCATTTTATTCAGGAAACCAAAGTTTTGCTGCTGCAAAGAAAGCTAGATCATTTATAAAACAGAAGTACCTTTGGGGTCAGAGGGATGAAAAACACTTTTTACAGATATAAAAAAGAAGTTAGTTTGAGTTCTACTTATTGGTTTGTCCACATTTAAGTGAGGGTTTAGGACAGGTGGGTTTTATTTTGTATTGTTTCAAACAATGGGCAAGGGCTTGGTTGGCTCTCTGGGTCGGCTGCCCTGGTTGAGATTTCAAACTTCAAAAGATTTCAGGAGAGTGTTCAAAGAGGAAGTAGGGCACAGGATTTGGACTCTGATGGGTCTCCCAGACTTTCTGTATATAATTTTATCAGTAGTAAATTCCATATTTTTCCATGTATTCTCCAATTTGGATCTCTCATGTGTGAACACACTCTATCCTTGCTAAAATACTCAAGAATATATTTTTAACAAGGGTAATCATTTCCTGAGATCATAGTCAAATATGATTCTCAATTTATGAATCGAGATATTCTTGTCCCTCTATTTGAGAATGTAGCAGGACCCATCAAGATGGGAATTTAATATTTTGTTTTTCATTGAGGAGGTCTCCACCAACTGAGATAACACCCTATGACAAGATGGACACATTCATTTCCATACAAGTATGCCAAGGGTGCACCCTTTCCCCCTACCACTGATACCTGCACCAGTGACCCTCCCTTGCCATATTTGACAAAAGAACATTGCCACAATTGTATTTTCAACCAAAGACCTACAAATCCCCGAGATCACCTGTTCCTTCCTCCAGCCCTCTCCCCAGTTCCATGAATAGTCCAACCCACCTTTCCAACACTGCAAGCCTCACATTCCAGCACAATGTACTCCACTCACATCCCTACACCACCCTCAAGCTCATCTGCTGCCAAACCACACCCTTCCACCTAATCCTATGTTCTGCCTATATTGAGTATTAGCTTATCACACTCAACACCCTTTCTGTCTCCAGATAACTTATCTTCCAAACTCTATCATTGTGAGTTTGCTCAATATTCTTAGGTCATATCACTGAGGTCATGCATCATTTGTCCTTTAGTGACTGGCTTACTACACCCAAAAAAAAGGTCATCAAAATTCATCCATGTTGTCACATGTATCAATACTTCATTCCTCTTTACAGCTGAGTAAAATTCTATTGTATGTATATACCACATTTTGCTTATCCATTTATCTATTTATGGACACGTGGGTAGCTTCCAACTTCTAGCAATAATGAATAATGCCACTATGAACATTGGTGTGCATATATCTTTTTGTGTCCCTGTTTTCAATTCTTCTGGGTGTATACCCAGAAGTCGAATGTTGTATCATGTGGAAATTCTTTATTTAGTTTCCTGAGGAGCCACCAAACTGTTCTCCTAAATAGCTGGATCATTCTACAATCTCACCAGCAGTGGATGAATGCTCCCATTCCTCTACATCCTTTCCAACATTGTAGTTTTCTGCTTTTTAATAGTAAGCAATCTAATATCTCACTGTACTTTTGATTTGCATTTCCCTAATAGCTGGTGATGTTGAATGTCTTGGTACAAGGATAAACATAATGGAACACAGGACATTTTTAGTGCATTGGAATTGTTCTGAATTGTTTTGCAATGACAGATACCATCCATTATACATTTTGCCAAAACCTATAAAATTGCACAGTGCAATGTGTAAACCATAATGTAAAAAGTGAATTGGTGAGTAGCAAAGCTTCAATAATTGTTCATCAACTGTAACATTTGTACAAAACTCATGTGAGATTTTATTAATAGGGTAAAATGTGAGAGAAGGAGAGAGTGGGCTATATGGGAATTGCCTTTAATTTTGATGTAAATTTTCCTTAACCTAAAAATTTCTTTGGAAATAACATTAAAAAAGAAGACACTGGGAAAACATACAGAAGAAATTGTAAACATACATAAAAAGGTAATAGATCTCATGGTGATGAAAGGCAAAATGCAATAAAGTTTTTTAGTTTTGTCTTTGGGGAGGTTTTGGATTACAGAAAAGTTACAACTATGACAGGGGAGGAACGCTGGTCCACGTGTCAATGGTGGGATGATGTGTGGGAAAGCTGCACCTGGAGCATGCCTCAATGGAATACGAATATATTCATGTTGTTGTGGGGTGTTATTTCAGTGGTTAGAGATCCCCAAAATAACCAACAAAAGATTAAATTCCCATCCTAGGGCATTCTCTAATAAGGTGGCAAGAATCTCTAGAGTTTATAGGCAGTGCCTAATAAAATGAAAGAGATAAAAACCCCAGCTCTTGATATTAATGCTTGTACTTTTAAACCTTATTATTGTAAAATTGAAACTTAGCCTAATAAAATTGATACTTGCCTAAGCGTGCCTTCCTGAAAACCTACTTGGTACTCAAATGGGGCCTTTCTCCAAGCCAAACTCAGCATATAAGCTCACTACCTTCCCCCTCATGGGACATGACTTCCAGGGATGGGCTTCCCTGGCACAGAGGGATTATTTCCAAGAGCTATCTAGTGGTGCATTTGGAAAAAGGGTGAAATATTAAATACAAAAGAGATTTTACAGCTAAGAGATTTCAAAGTGAGTTGGGAGGGCATTACAGAGGTTACACTTATGCATATCTTAGGAGGTTCTCACTAACTGCCACAGTAAACAAAGTCTTAAACAGGGGGGCTACTGAGACCTCTAAGTACATCTGGACACAATACACAAGGCACACAGCCCCATGATATCAGCAACCTGTCAGTGGGCCTTACCTTGGAATATATGTTAACCAATATCCTCAATGTAACAGAGTTAGATTCATTAATAATTTCCTGACACATGATTCTTCTATCCCATTTATTTTAACTTAAATTCGTACTCTATCCATTAAATACATGTCCCAGAGACTTAAATCTTTGCTCTGTTCATATGATGGGTGAGCCTTGGATTTCAGCAGAGTTGTAGCCAACACCGTCTCTCCTGGTAATTGGACTCACCCAGGACAACTAACAAAATGATGGTGATGGACAAAGCTCATCCCAAAACCAGAGAGCATTACATCTGCAAGCAAAACAGTTTCTTCATCTACTCCATGAGATCTAACCCCCTCTCAATCGGAAGCAGAGTGGGCACCACAATCCTAAAATCATCAATATTGAGGAATGAACAAATATGAGGGGGGAATGCAACCATGGACTCAAGTAGACTTATTATTATTGTATTAATAGAGGAACTTGTAACATGGATATAAAGAAATTGATTACCAAGCTTCTGAGGGGATGGTAAGGGAAGAATAGGTGGAACATGAGGCATTTTGGGGGCAGTGGAATTGTTCTGCATGATATTGCAATGATGGATACAGGCCATTATACATTTTGTCAAAATCCTTAAAATTGTAAGGTGCAAAGTGTAAGCCATAGTGTAAATTATAGACCATGGTTAGTAGCAATGCTTCAATATTTGTTCAGCATTTGTAACAAATTTACTACACTAATAAAAGGTGTTATTAGTAGGGGAGAATGTGAGAGGGCAAGGGATTGGAGTATATGGGAGTCCCCTATATTTTTGATGTAACTTTTTAATAGTCTAAAACATTTTAACAATAAAGTTAAAAAATAAAATAAATTTAAAAATTAAAAGAAGAATAAATCATATCTAGGGAAGTCCTATGTCTACTAGGTGTTATAGCTAACCCTAAGGTCACCAAATTCTTTAAAGAAAAAAGAAATTTTAAAGTAACCAACCAAATGTTTTTAAATTTTCTCATTTACCCTATATAACCTTGCTCTCTTCTTTGTCTTTTTTGGAACTCCTTTCCAAATGTGGTTTGGAAGCTGCCACAAAAGTTAATTGGTCAAACAGACTCATCTAAATAATATCACAGGTAATATTTTCCCTTAGTATATATAACACATTTTTCATGTACATGATTTGTTCAGATTTTAAATCCCAGCTCTACCATGATCCAGTAGTCAGTTATCTAAGTATTTTAGTCAGCATTTAGTAACCAGTCTGCTTTCTGTTTGTTTTTTTTAATTTGGTTTGTTTGTAGTAGTTAAAGATTAGGAAGAGAATTTTCTAAGGGGTAGTGGAGTATCATACTTCAAATTAGATCATAAAATCACAACACACTTTTTAGTGGTGGCTAGATTAATAAATATATTATAAATAGTATCTTTTCTCATTAAATATTAATGGTGAGTTGTATTAGTCAAGGATCTCTAGGGAAACTGAATTGACAGGTGATATCTGTAAATAGTATGAGATTTTGTAAGGGTCTCTCACATGACCGTGGGTATGCACAAGTCCAGGTTCTGCAGGCAGGCTGAAAACCAGGGACTCCAATGAAAATCCAATGAAGGTCCTTGATGAGTTTCTGGGAGATGCTGGCTGTCCAAAGAAGACCTGGGAAATTATCACTGAATACTGAAATCACTTTTAAGGCATTCAACTGATTGGATAAAATGTCACTCATTGTTGACAGCAATCTCCCTGGTTGATTATAGATGTAATCAGCCATCTATGCAGTAAAGTCACTTATGACTAAAGCCATAAATGTCCTTGTATTACAATTAGCCCAGTGCTTGCTTGACCAAAAACTGGACACAATTACCTGGCCAGGTTGACACATTAGCCTAATCATCACATGGACCCAGTGTTGTATTCTGCTCTCCTTCAATAAGGTGAGGTATGGTGCACAGGGAAAGCAATTTCAACAAAGAACTTTTGTTTGAGAGCAAAAATACAACAAGCATCAGAACTAGCCAACAATGTAGATTCAAAGTGATTGTTTTGTTTTGATTAGACAGGTTTTACCAAAACATTCCCCTGAGTTGGTAGGAATTCTATTTCCCTAACTTAAGCATCACTCTGCTTCCCAATGAGATTTTTTGTAATTAAAGTAAGGCCAGATTAACACTTAGGGAATGAGGAAAGATTTAAATTGTCTCAGACAAAGTATTAAAAAAGCTTTGAAAAACAATTTTGTTTTCTTTATTTAGCAATTTCCTGTAGCTGACATTTACCACCTTGAAAAGTAGAAAGGAGCTCTCCCTCCCTATGAAACCCCAGTACTGGGCAAGCCAGGGGACCTGTTAAAGTGCAGTAATATAATAATTCCAAAGTAATTATTAAAAGGAAGAAATTACAAGAACTTGTAGCTGCAGGTTGACCTTAGGAGAAGAGCTTGCCACAGCATCCCTAGGGTTCCTAACTCAGCTCACCTTGGCATTCTGAATAGTAATAGAGCCCAGCATTAATTAACTTGAATGGAATTTTTTAACAGTGAGCTCAAGGAGAACCTTAGAGAAAACATTTTATTTTCTCCTGGGATCAGATTCAATTGTCATATATAATGCATGGTCAATTTGCTTATTAGAAGCTTACTGGATATGTAAGTGTTTTGCGAGTGGAAGAATAAAAATGTACTCATATGTAATTCAAAGTAGCAGAATAGCAAAGGGAGCTCTCCTTGGTGCCACTGGGCTCAATTTAAATTCTATGTTAACTTCCATGAGATTTGACTCCATGTTATTGACCACGGGGCTAAACTGATCTATCAAAGAGTAAGCTCATTTCCCTGACATGAATACTTATTTCAGTATCTTGAAGACATATGTATGGACTCATAATTTAACGTTTAAAAATATCATGACTATATTGCAACTTTTATCACAAAATTGTCCCTGTACTAAAATATAATTGAATATTTTTTTGGGGGTAGAAGCACCCATTATTCAACTCTGTCCTGTCACAAGAAACTATTTGATTATTTAAAGTTTGCACTTATGTCTCACTTTTTCATATACCCTAAAGAAATGGGCCTAGAATCTTAACAGACAAAACAAATGAATGCCATCAATTCAAAAAACGTTCAATCAAGTCAGTGAAAAACAAAACAAACAAACAAACAAAAAATACTAGGAGAGATTGAATTAATAAGTTCTTTCTGTCAAAGTACTTTAATTTTCTTCCCCTAAGGACTATTGTTCATTATCCTGAACAACTTACAGGATAAGCCAATCTCTGCTCTTTGTAGATCACCTCTCTCCTTTTCCTGCTCTTTGATGACCATTCCACCTGCTCAAAAATATGTTTATCATTTTCAAATTAGTATTCCACCTTCTTATCTGGTAGACATAACTATTTAATTGAAACATGGCTTAGTTGTCCCACAATCTTCTTACTCCCACTTTTTCTCTTGTTGATTTAAAATAGTGTTTCAATTCCATAAATGTTTAAGAGAGCAATATAATTATCATTTATATATTATTATAATAATAGATGGTTATAGCAATTTCAATATACAATATATTATAATTTTGAAAATTATAGTTTTCTAACAAAATGTACCATACTAGTCTCTGTGTACTATATTAAAGACTACAAAAGCTGTAGCTGCCTTATTATCCATTACCCATATTCTCTTGCCATTTTCCTCATTTATTAACTTTGGTATTTCTTATTTTCTTATCTATTTTACATACTGGGAAAAGTTTTCATTAGCATTTTCTAATTAACTAAATTTTTCTTTGAATATGTCGAGAATGCTGTCCATTTACTTTTTATTTAAATGAATATATTTTGTTCCCAAGACTTCTGTTTTTGTTTATTTTATATATACCTTTCTCCATCAAACCTGATTTGTTTCATAATATCTTGTATAAAAAATTATGCTTTCATTTTATTAACTCTAAATTGTATATTTCAGAAAGCAGATATGTGCACATATGTGTATTTGTGTATTTGTTTTTAAGACTCCTTTGATTTATAAAACTAATTGTGTTGGGTTATTTTTCTTGTCAATAGACTTAACCACATGTTTTATAATCTTGTTTTATTGGTTCCTTTGAATGGATATCTGATGGGGAAGACAGGAAAAGCATAGCAGCCATGTATCAGCCCTCACCTACCACCCCCTTACTTCTGTATTGTGTGCAGATGTTTCAACAAGTTCCCATTCTGCAGCATGTTACATCTAATGGAACAACCTGAAATCAGGAAAAAGCAGTTGTAGCTGCTTTTCAGGGTAAGAATTCTCAGTGGCAGGGCACACTGCCCCTTGGATGTATAAATACCCTGCCGTTGAGCAGCACTGATTTGTCTCTCCTCTCCAGCATGAAGTGGGGCATGCAGAGCTGCCATCCACTGACCCTGATGCAAGCTGCTGGAAACTGGGATCTCTCCCCTTCTTTTAATTGCCTCATTGTGCTCTGTAAGTAATAAAGAAGTCATTTGCTGAAACTTTCTGAAGTGCTTGATCCTGCATTTCCATGATATACCATTTAACGCTCTCTGCAATCTCTCTCCCCCCACCCTCTTTCTCTCACAAACACACACACACACACACACACACACACACACACACAAGCACATAAACCACACATTAAGCTCTGGCTCTTACCATCCGTACTTACCCTTTCTGTCTAATAGCTTTATCACTTTCTCCAAGTAGACAGTTGGAAGTCAAATTGAAAAGTGGTTCCTATGATCCATGACTTGAATCTTGTTCCCCATAGGGATATTGGGACTATGTTAAGTCCACAAAGCTAGGAGGTACTTTGGGTCACTTTCTAGTAATGATACTGAGCCCTTTGCCCTTTACTTCCCCAAATGCAAAACTTTAATAAAAATTTAACTACAGACAGCAGCTTTATGCAATTTATGATTCCCCTTTAATTAAGGCAGAAGCCACACACTGAATTCCCCCCCAAAACTCTTGCTCCAGTCCTCTATCTTTTGCATGGCCTTGATATTCATCTTTATATCTAAGAAACTGCAGTATCCTGCTTCTGGTGGCAGAGTCAGCAGAACAGTAAATAAAACACAACTACTCTGTAACTTTCCCTCTCTACTTCTTATTTGTGGAGATACTCACCTGGAGTTTCCTGTCTGAATAATGTTTGCTTTCATATGTGAAACCTCATACATAGTTTTGTATGTGTTTGCAGCAGGAGTTGTTCATACTTATTTTCTGTCACATCTACAATTCAGTTTCCTCTATTATTTAAAAAAAATTTTTTTAAATATACTTAGATTCCATAAAGGTCACCAAAAAAATATAGGGCATTCCCATATGCCCCACTCCCTACGCCTCCTACAGTAACAACATCATTTATTAGTGTGGTACTTTCATTACAACTGATGAAGACATTTTGGAGCATTGCCACTAGGCATGGAATATAGTTTACATTGTAGTTTACAACCTCTCCCACATAATTTTATAGGTTATGGCATATTATTTTTTGTTTTGTGCCTCACAAGAATGACATTAAATTTATCATCATTATAATGGGAATAAAGCAATATTTCATTGTTATTTCAAATTGTTTTCTATGCAAAAGTTAAATAAGTCATCATTTCTTCATATATTTGTTAGCCATTGGAATACCCATTGCTGTGAAATTGCTAATCAATTGTTGAGTTCTGGCCTGCTTTCCTATAAGCTAAGTTTGGTGTTTACAATGTCCTTGATACTTTTAAGATTATTTTAGTTCTTATTATGAAATATATTACACTCACAAGTGTATAGATCTCCCCTTCTTCCATGGCAGACATTGTGCCATGGCTCTGCACAACTCTACATCCCATGGGCCTCAACAAGTGTGATCATGTGACTAAGGAAGTGAGCAAAATGGAGCAGTCTCCAATGTAGGTCATCTAGGTCAGCAATCATCATGTTAGCAGACCATGCAGCTTGTCAGCTGCCCGATTTCAGCCAAAGACTGGATATCAACCTTTTAAACAATGTGGTGAATTGTTTCTTCCATGGAGAAGGAAACCAGCAAAGAATGGCTCAATATTTATTGGCACATTTAAAGGTGCATCCTGATGCATAGACAAGAGTCGACACAATTTTGGAATTTTCACAGAATATGAACAAAAAATACAATGGATTACAAATTTTGGAAAATGTGATAAAAAAGGTGGAAGATTCTTCCAAGGAACCAATGTAAAGAAATTTAAAAAAATACATTGTTGGCCTCATTATCAAGATGTCATCTATTCCAACTTATGTAGAGAAGGAGAAGGTATATATCAGAAAAGTAAATATGATTCTTTTTCAGATACTGAAAGAAGAATGGCCTAAACATTGGTCAACATTTATAAGTGACATTATAGGTGTAAGTAGGATGTGTCAAAATCTTCATATTATTATGAAATATTATGATAAAAATCCCAAAATTCTCTAGTTGTACATATAACTTTAGAAACATTGGTCAGATTTCATAACTGGATTCCATGGGGATATATTTTTGAGAAAACGTTAATAAGCACATTAATTCATACATTCATGAATGTTCCAATGTTTTGAAAGGTCTTTCTTAATTAGCTCACTGAGATTGCTGGTGTGAGTGTAAGCCACTGTGAAGAATAATTTGTAACAATATTTACGCTGACAATGATGCAGCTAAAAGAGATGCTTCCTTTAAAAACCAATATTCGACTTGCATGCTCAAATGGGAAAGATGATGATCAGAACTTTATTTAAAATCTCAGTTGGTTACTCTGCACTATTCTTAAGGAAAATGGTCAACTTATACAAAATGATCATATCTCAGGGAAAAACTGATGGAGGCCCTTCACTACATGCTGTCGGTTTCAGAAGAGGAAGAAATCAAAATATTTAAAATTTGTCTTGAGTACTGGAATCACTTTGCAGCTGAACTCTATAGAGAGAGCCCATTCTCTATATCTCCCTCTCCATTGCTCTCTGGGCATCAACATTTTGATGGTCCTCCCAGGAGACAACTCTAACAGCCTGTATTATCCAAGGTCTGCTTATTGATGGTTAGTCACATGGCTAAACCAAGGGAAATATTGATTATAGAAAATGATCAGGGAGAAGTTATGATAGAATTCATGAAAGATACAGATTCCATAAATGTGTATAAGAATATGAAAAAAACAACAACATTAGTTTATCTTATTCATCTGTGTTATGTAGATACAGAAATAATAATGACTGAGAAGCTTCACAACCAATTGCATGGTACAAAGAGGTCATGGAAATATTTGAATACATTGTCTTGGGCAATAGGTTTCATTAGTGCAGCAATGCATGAAGAGAATGGAAGAAGATTTCTTGTTACTGTTATAAAAGATCTATTAGGATTACATGAACAGACACGAGACAAAGATAATAAACTATTATTGCCTCAAATGTCATGCATCTAGTAGGTCAATATCCAAGATTTTTGAGAGCTCACTTGCAATTTTGAAGACTTTTGTTAAAAAGCGATCTGAATTCATGCATGAAATGAATGATGGAGTGCAGGATGTGGCTTGCAATACTTTCATAAAAATAGCTCAGAAATACCTAGGGCATTTCATTCAGGTTCAGGTTGGAGAAGTAATGCCTTTTATTGGTGAGATTTTGAACAGCCTTAACACTATAATCTGTGATCTGCAGCCTCAACTTGTTCATACATTTTATGAAGCTGGGGGCACAAAATTTATGCACAAACAGGCCAAACAGTATAAGAGGATTTGATAAAAAAACACATGCCACTTCCAAATCAAGTGTGGGAAAGCATAAACCAGCAGGCTAACAAAAATATCGATAGTTAAAGATCTGTAAACAGTCAAGCAACTTGGTAGCATATTGAAAACAAATGTAAGAGCTTGCAGAGCTGTTGGACACCATTTTATAAATCAACTTGGATGAATTTATTTAGATATGCTTAATGTGCACAAGTGCCTTAGTGAAAATATTGCTTCAGCTATCCAAGCTAATGGTTAGATGGTTACAAAGCAACCACTGATTAGAAGTAGGCAAACAGTAAAAAGGGAGACTTTAAAGTTAATATCTGGTTGGGTTAGCCATTCTAATGATCTAGAGATGGTAGTTGAAAATTGTATTTCTCCTCTGTTGGATGCATTTCTCATTGATTCTCAGAGAAATGTCCCAGCTGCTAGAAAACCAGAAGTGATTAGTGCTATGGCTATTATTTTCAGCAAGTTATTAGCATATATAAAGCTGAAATACCTCAAATATATGATGCTATTTTTGAATGCACATCAAATATGATAGATAATGTCCTTGAAGAATATCCTCAACAGAGAACAAACTTTTTATTTACTACTTCGGGTTCTCAATTTTCATTGATTCCCAGCATTACTTGGTTATTCAACCTGCACCATTCAAACTTGTTTTGGATTCAATTTTTTGAGCTTTCAAACATACTATGAGGAATGTTGCAGATACAGGCTTGGAGATACTTTGTACCCTCTTACAAAATGTTGTCCAAGGAGAAGCTACAGCTCAGGATTTCTATCAAACATATTTCTGTGATATTCTTCAGTGCATCTTTTCTGTGATGACAGACATCTCATGTACTGCTGGTTTAACAATGCATGAATCTATTCCTGCATATATGCTTAATTTGGTAGAAAAGGAAAAATCAGTACACTGTTAAACTCTGGAAATCCACTTAACAACCGAATGTTTATTCAGGAATATGTGGCTAAGTCTGCATTTCCTCAACTATAAGGTGCTCAAATTAAGCTCTTTGTGACAGGGCTTTTCAGCTTATATCAGGATACCC
>JAQZBX010041377.1:0-22365 GCA_029593785.1 Cabassous unicinctus
CATATCTCCCAGAAAGAAACCTGCTTCAGTACCCACCACACTCAGTCATTAGTGGGGAGCAGTGGTGATAGATTCCAGAGTCCAGCAACAGAGGCTGTTGGCCAATTACTCTCCCAGCAGAGGTGCATTTTCAAGGTTACCACAGGCCAAATCCATCCCTGTTTGCCACTCACTATCTAGGTGACTATGGGCAATTTAAGCAATTTTTCTAAGCTTTGTTTCCCTCATCTTTAAGATAATTCCTGTCTCATAGGATTATTTGGAGGAATAAATTAAATGATGCATATAAAGAAAACACTTTATATCTAGAAATAGCAATTTTATAGAGACAAAAAGTAGCTGCGAGGTTATCAGAGGATAGGGGAGGAGGGAAGAGGGAGTTATTACTTGGTGGGTATAGTGTTTGTAAATTTAGGAAAATTTTAAATAAAATTAATAATAATAAAGCACTTTGTACAGTGTTTGTCACGTAGTAAGCTCTTGATAAATGTTAACAATTATTATTAGCTTTTATTATATCAGGGATTTTCAAACTTTATTTTTTCAAATGAAATGTTACTTGAAGCCTAAATATACTAAACAGATGAGAGTAGAGCTTCTCTAATTGAAGGAGGGAGAACCCCTGTTTCTTGGCCACCCCCCCCCCACGCCTTTACCCTGGCCCCTAGGGCATCTCTGAGGAATCCTAGGGATCAGAGAAACATAAAGTGGCATCACATCATATACACATTTTGTGTGTATTTTAGAATTTTTTCAAGTTGATGGATTAAAAACACTTTTTAAAAAATTATAAATGGTTAATTGACCTTTTGAAGGCATACAGTTCTATGAGTCTTAAGATATGAATAGATTTGTGTAACCACCTCCACAATGGAAATACAGAACATTTTCACAGGTTGCCCCTTTGTAATCACACCCTTCCCCACACCTAACCCCTGATCCTAGTTACTGATCTGTTCTCATCACCATAGTTTGGTCTTTCTCCAAGTAAATGGAATCACACCATATGAAACCTTTTGGGACTGGCTTCTTCCATTCAGCATAATGTCTTTGAGATTCATCCATGTTATTGTGTCAATCAATAGTTCATTCCTTTTATTGCTGAGAAATATTCCAGTGTGTAGACGTACCATAGTTAGTTTATCTATTCTCCTGTTGAAGGAAATTCAGGTTGTTTCCTGTTTAGAACAATGCTTGGCACATAGTTGGGGATTTTCAATAAATGCTAGCTGCTATTTTGCAGGCTAAGAATGGGAGCCAACTTTTCATTGTTCTCTGTGAGAATCCTGTATAGATTCTTTCTCTCAAACCCTACCCTTTGTTTTCTTACTATGATTATTTTCCTGCCTATACATCACTGAATGCAATGAGTCAAAATTCATTTCCTCTGGATCTTAGTGGCTAATTGGTGGAGGCAGCTACCTGGGAACATCTTTTCTTTGTCAGCATTCCTCTCTCTGGCTATGTCTCTCCCCAAGGTCAGATTTTCCCCCATACAAGGACTTCTGCGGTACTAAATCGTATCGTTGACTGTAGCTAAATGCACACCTCCAGCTGTAGCTCGCCTCACTTAACTTTCTCTCGCAGATGATTCTCCTTTATCTTCCTAAACCACTCACCAACAGTATGCTCTTTTATCAATCATAGCTGGCGCTTTTCAAGCATTTTAGTAACTCTGACCTCATCCTTTCTTTAGCAACTTCATCACTTTTGCCCCATGCTGTTAAAAATTCATCTTCGCTAATATCAGCATCATTAGGATTTGTTTGAGTAATGAAGGCACAAATGCTATTTAAAACTATGACTGGAGGCTAAGGAAGGTGGAGCTCCTTAAACTGAAGGCCTTCTATTCTATTGGGGCTTCTATTCTATTGGTATGGTTATTCAGAGAGAGTCTGGAGCTGAGTTTGTCTTTAGGTGCTGGAATAAGAAGAATTTGGAGTTCCCAGGGACAATCCTAGAGGGTGAGATTGAGGAGGGATAAAAGAAGGCTATGGAGAGAGAAGAACCTTTGATAAGAACGTCTGATATGACACCAGGCTTGGAACCACCTGGGATAAGGGGCCAGTGAAAAGCCCACAGGAGTGGATTTTCACCCCTTTCCCTGTTTTCTCTGTGACACAGTGGTCACACTTTATTATGGTGTTGGAGACTTCAGCTGTCACTTAACTGTCCCTCCTGCCTTCTGGGCTCTAACTAGCTGAGAATAAATATCAGGAGTCAAGTGGAGGTGGGATGTTCTCCTAAGAACAAGGATGTCTGATGTTCAATTTGAAATTTTTGTATAGACCCCATTTCTATACGAAAATCCTGCTCTTGGACATTTTAGTTACATCTAATATACATCCAGATGACATGTGAGAATGATTTTAGTGGAGAAAACATAAGAGCTAGCTCTCAATTCTGTGTCAACAGGAAGTGGAACTGAGAGAGTAGATATTGGCTAGAGACAAGATCAATAAACTTGTCTGTGATCTAATTTGGCAAAAGCAGGAGTTTGGAGTCAGAGAGGCATAGCCCTTCCCCTTGCCCCACCCTGTCTATCACAACTATCCTATCTCCACCTCTAAGAATCCACATTATTTTGAAGAGACCTTTACACTCTCATAGGATGCAAAATGAGTGGTTAAATGATCTTACCTATATCTTAAGAGACAGGGAGACCTCAGCTGGCATCTGTGCTATCTTTGGTAAGAGATGATGTGTCCATTCCACCATTTGTAGAGCATGACAAAGAGGCAGCTGAGGTGTAGGGGGCAAAGAACTGAGATATGGAGCCAGAAGACCTGTCCTCACAAGTCTTGACTTGGGCACTCATTGGTTTTGTGACACTGGACAGAAACTGGGCCCCGTTTTCTCCAGCAGCAAAATGAGGCTAGTAAGCCTTGGTTTAACTGCTTTTCAGAACTATGTGGATCCAGAGAGAGTATATGAAAGCTCTTTATTTTTTGGAAAGCATGATTGTTACATGGATCATTTTTCTAGCCCTACTTGTCTTTTTCCCAGGTTCACTTGGATGTTGACTAGTGAGAAGCAAATGACTGTGGGTATAAATATGAGAAAAACATCCCCCTGAATGAAAGATGGAAAGCAGAAAACCCTTCTTTCTAAAATGTGTGAGAGAGAATGTTCTGAGTTGTCGCTGGGAAGGAAAACTTCAGAGTTTTGACTGACCTCATAAATAATTCTAGCTTCTATTGGTAAAAACTTTTCCAGAAAGCAATTTGGTAGAATATATCAAGCTACTTAAACTATTTCTATTCTTTGACATAGTAGTTCCATTTATAATGATTTATTCTAAGGAAATAATTTGAAATGCAGAAAGTTATATGTTTAAGGTGAGATGTTCCCTGCAGATTTATTTATTATAATGTACATTTGGAAATATGCTAAATGCCTAAAATGGGGAGAATGATTAAATAAGTTGTGGTAACATTCATATAATGGAATATTATGTAATCATCAAATGTATGAGTGTGTGTATATATATCATTAAATGAAAAAGGCAGAATACAACAAAATTGAAAGGAAATACAACAAAATGATAGCAGTGGTTGGTACAATATTATGTATTATTGTTTTCTGCTTTATACATCTCTGTTTTTGATACATTTTTCACGGTGAACATGCCTTCTTTTTATAATCAGAAAAAAGTAAAAATATAAACAAGTAAAGGTCAAATAGTAAGACAAGGATGACAATGTATAAGTAATTTCCTCTTATTCCTTCCTATAATGTATATGGAGACCATTCTACCTACCTGTGCATCATACAGGAAGTGTGAAGTTCAAATGAAATAATGTATAAAAACGCTTATTCTTTTCCTATGTTCCATCCTCATCTCATAGGAGAACAAGCTGACAGCACTGCTGTTCAGCCAGCAGGAAAGAACTGAAAGAGACCTTCCATTTTCTTCCAGAGTCATGTGCTAACCATTACACAATGGAACCCCCTTCCATTTTCTTTCTACCCATTCATATTCACCTCTTTCCTAGGGCGTGGCAGTGGCCAGCCTGATCAGTGAAACAGGCGAAGCCATTGATAATCACTAACGTAGTTTATCTGTTGAATAGGGTTCACATTTCCTTTTGGCCTTTTAGACTAACTTGGAGATTAGTCCAAATTTAACTGCACCCCTGACTGCATGTTAAAATCACCAGGGGAGCTTTTTACAAATATTGATGCCTAGGCCCCATCTTCATAGATTCTACCTTAATTGGTCTAGGGTGAGGCCTGGGCAACAGTATTTGTAAAAAGCTCCCAAGTGACTCTAATGCGCAGCCATGGCAGAGCACCACTGGATTTATTGAAATCAGACCCTTTGAACTTCCAGGCTGGAACGGGTACACGGACCAGGTAGGACCTGCCTCTTGCTCCTCCCAGCTATGTTGCAGCATCTTAGCTTGTAAAAGGAGGAGGGGGCTCAGGCCATCTCTTTACCAGGGGCTAATTGTCTTCAGTTTGTAAGGCAGGGAACAGAAAACCCCATTTTGGGCTTCATTCAAACCCTATTCTCCAATCTGGTTTTATCATGAATAGGCTGGTTTGACCATGAGTCCTATTTGACTTTCAACTAATTGGGGCCCAGTGGGCAGAAGGGATGGTTAAATGATAGTTCATACTTCTATATCATGATAATGTATCACTATGGGTAATACAGGGAAAACAGAGAAAGCAGTGAAAAGCTCTGCAAGGGAAACCTAAGGAATGATTCCCAAGCTGGCCTTGAATGAAGCATAGGAGTCTGCTATGCTGTGGAGGGTAGAGGAGGGAGGATTTTCCAGGCAGATGGAGACCTGAAAATCCTTATAGTGTCCTGAGATCAGCACAGGCTTGTGACTAGAGTACAGAATACACATTTGGCGAGCACATGCTTTGAATTGCAGTCCTGAAGGAACTTTAGAGCCATTAGAAGAATTTATGCCAGAGTCACATCTATATTTCAGAAAGTCGTAGGCAGTGCCAAGGGAGACACGGGTGCTTGTGTTCTCTGTGGGTTTTAAGCCCGATTGCTACGTGATCCCAGGCAGGACTGGAGCTATTATTTTTCATGCAGTGTCTTACTTTTCCCTATTTGAAAATTCTCTTTCATCTCTCAGCCTCTCTCTTCCCTGTTCTTTCTGCAGCAATTCAAGAACTAAATGAGCCATCACAAGCAGTGGTCCTTGCCAGGCTGATTCCAAGCAAACCTGACAAGTGTGCCATTTCCGGTGGCACTGTCAGTTTCCTCCAGTGGGCTCCTCTGCCTCCTTCATGCAGACACTCTACTGCCCCCTCTATCAACACCTTCTTTCAGGAATGAAGCTGGACATCATTTGCGTTGGGACAAAGGCCAGATCACACCTGGAGCAAAATTTCTTTAAACGGTCACACCTGAACCAGACATCATGTAAAAGGGAGGCTCCAACACAAACGTGCCAGTCACAGCCTCAGTTCAGAAACGTGCTCTTATAGCTGTTCCCTGCCTATAATTCTGTTTTGCTGCCAACACTCACAAATTCAACAAAAACCAGCCAGAACTTTTTGAGCATCTACTAAAGTTCTGAGAAAAGTGCCAGGTGCTGAGGATGCAAAGATGAATAATCTTGACACATTCTTGTCCTCAAGGCGATCTCAGTCTGGTGGAAAAGACAGACATAAAGGGCTAATTATAATATCGAGGGATTTGCATGGGGCACAGGAACACAGAGAGAGGGCACCTTCCAAAAGTCCATTGATTTTGGCTATCTGGAGGTCACTGGTGACCAGGTGAAGCAATACCAATAGAGTGGTGATAGGAGGTTGAAGCCAAATTTCAGCAGTTTGGAAAGTGAATGGAGAGAGGGAAAAATAAATTACTCTTTTGAGAAACTTTATTCATTAAATATTTATTGAGCCCCTATTATGTGCCAGATATCATTACGATAAGTGTTACAATAGTGAACAAGGCAGGCAACACTCTTGCCTTCAGGGAGTTTGCGATCCAGTGAGTGATAAAATGAAAAATGTTCAGAAAAGAAGAGTAGGGAAGATGAGGAGGAAACTTTGAGGCAAAGAGGATAATGGGAGAAAAATGTGAAGGGAGAAATCACATTGAAGATATTCTTTTTAAAATAAAATTATTAACTAAAGTCACACTTTATTCAGATTTCTCTTTTTTTCTCTTCCAGGGTCCCATCCAGGAGCCCACATTGCATTTAGCAGTCAAGTCTCCTTAGGTTCTTTTTTTTTGCCCTCAGGACTTTCCTTGTTTTGAATTACCTTGACAGTTTTGAGACATACTGGACAGGTATTTTGTAGAAAGTCCCTCAATTGGGATTTATCTGACATTTTTCTCATGATTAGAGTTGGGATATGAGTTTCTGGGAGGAAGTCCACAGAGGTAGAGAGACATTCTTATGACATCATATCTAGGGTATAGAGTATCAGCATTACTTATCACTGTTGGTGTTAACCTTGTTCACCTGGCTTGAGGTAATGCTTGTCAGGTTTCTCTGAAGTTGCTCGCCTGCTCCTTTCCATATTGTGTTCTTTGGAAGGAGGTCACTCTGCACAGCCCACACTTACGGAGTGGCGAGTTATGCTCTACCTCCTTCAGGGCAGAATAGCTACATAAATTATTGGAATTCTTCTGCATGAGAGATTTCTACTCTCTATAATTATTTTATTTATCCAATCTTTTATTAATGCCCATAAAAATTCATGGATATTTATTTTATACTTTGGGCTATAATCCAAGACTACTTTTTATTTTGCTGTTTAAATTGTTCCAGCTTTGGTCATTGGGAGCTCTTTCAGTAGGCTTCTCTGCTTCCTTGACCTGCCCCCATCTATGTGGAATTTTCTTTTTTGAGTACTTCCTTACTTTTTGGTACTATAAGATGGTTCTTTTTGTATATTCACTGCTCCTATTCTAGGATCAGCCATTTCTCCTTTTATTGTAGAATGGCATTAGAAACCAAGATTTGGTTGTTAATGTGTTCATTGCTACTGGGATGTTGGTGCTTTTAGACCCTCTCAGGTGACAGAGCAAGGAAATATTTGTGTGTATACTAACCCATGTACATATACATATCTATACATATTCCATGTATATCTATCTGTATCTATATTAAGCTAAATATGAGTCGTACTGATATCTCTGACTTTCATCTAGTACCACATGAAACATTCTAGTTTCCTCCCCTTGCTTATCTAAATCTCCCACTCCAACAGTGAGAAACCTGGCTCCCACCATCTGCCATCCATTTACTTAATTGTTCATTTCCAGTATTAAGGTATAGTGGTTTCAGAATTATTAACCTGTACCTCTGTGGGAAACAACTTTATCAAGTTAGAGTACTGTGCTTATTTATGATTCCTTTTGCCTTTAGTCCTGTAGATTCCACTCATTTCCAAAGTTACTTAGGTCAGCACCTTCCCCCACCCCCTTCAGTGAAGTTATTTCATACATTTGTAATACAGTCAGATTTTTTTGTACCTGCATCCCATCTTGGGACCTAATGACCACATAAGTACATTTAAATTTTTTTGCATACATTAAGATTTACTCTGTGCTGTAAAGTTCTATGGGTTCTGAAAAATGCATAATGTCATGTATACACCATCAAATAGTTTTACCACCCCCATCCTCTTCCCCTTCCCAAACCCTTGATCTGTTTACCGATTCTATAATTTTGCCTTTTCCAGAATGTCATATAAATGGAATCATATAGTATGTAGCCTTTTCAGATTGGCTTCTTTTGCTTAGCAATATGCATTTAAGATTCATTTATGACTTTGAATGCCTTGGTAGCTCATTCACTTTTGTCATGGAATAATATTCCATTGTATGCATAAACCAGTTTGTTTATCCATTCACCTATTGAAGTATATCTTGGTTGCTTCCAGTTTTGGGCAATTATGAATAAAGCTGCTATACACATTCATATGCAGGTTTTTGGGTGGACTTAAGTTTTCAAGTCAGTTCCATAAGTACCTAGGACTGCAATTGCTGGATCACATGGTAAGACTCTTTTTAGCTTTATAAGAAACTGTCAAACTCTCTTCCAGAGTGACTGTACCATTTGCATTCCCATCAGAAATGAATGAGAGTTCCTGTTGCTCCATTTCCTTATCAGCATTTGGAATTGTCAGTTTTTTGGATTTTAGGCATTCTTAGGTGTGTGGTAGGTATTCTTTTAAACTGACATATTCTCTCAGGTCACCAGCTCCCAAGGCCTGGTGGGCTTCTCTCTCCCAGCCTTCATGCTCTACCTTGTTCCTTTCTTTTAGATGATGGTTTGCCCAGGCTCCACCTCATGGATTCTTTCTTCAACATTCTGCTGTTCCTCACACTGAGCCCCATACACCACCTTACCCCAAGCCCAAGCCCAAGTCCAAGGCTAGGTGGTTCTATGCATCATTTATGTGGATGCTGAAATCTCCTGCTGAGATAGAGCAAAAGACTATGAGGAAGTAGCAAAATCTTTAGGAAAGGTGGAGATGTGATCAAGAGGTTGCTGGATGGACAGACAAGTAGAGGGAGAGGGTGGCAGAGCCAAATGGCATGAGCTTCAGATGAAAATGAGGGTAGTAGGATAAGTCTAGGAAATGGCAGTGGGGACCCAGTAAAAGTCCAATTTGGATTTGGTGTGAAATAGGAAGAAGGCTGCAGAGGATGAGGTATCCTCAGGCAAGGGCCAAAGTCCCATTAAGTCTGGGAATGAAGAAAAGTTTCTGCATTGAGGCTGAGGATATAGGAGTATTTGTTAACATTAACAGAGAAAGTTTTTCATTTTTTAAATTTAAATTTAAATTTTTTTTTACTGAGCATAATGTTTTTGAGGTTCACCCATGTTGTAGCATGTTTTCATAGTCCATTCCTTTTTATTGCTGAATAGTTTTCCATTGTATGGATATATCACATTTTGTTTATCCAACTGATGGACATTTGGGCTGTTTCCAATTTTTGGATGCTATGAAAAATGCTGCTAAGAATGTTCGTCTGCAAGTCTGTATGGATATGTTTTCATTTTTCTTGGGTAGATAACTAAGATTGAAATTGCTTAGACAAATAGCAAATTTGTGTTTAACTTTTTAAGAAATTGCAAAACTTTTTTTCCCATTTGACATTCTGACCAGCAATGCATGAGGGTTCCTTGGTTCTCTACATTCTTGCCAACATTTGCTATTGCCTGTCTTTTTTATTATAGTAATTAGTGGATGTGAAATGGCATCTCATTGTGGTTTTAATTTGCATTTCCCTAATGACTAATGATGTTGAACAATTTTATGCACTTAAATTTTTTAATTAAAGGTAACTGTATTAGCCAAATGGGTGCTGATGCAAAATACCAGAAAATCAGTTGGTCTTTATAAAGTGTATTTATTTGGGGTAGAAGTCCACAGTTACCAGGCCATAAAGCATAAGTTTCTTCCCTCACCAAAGTCCATTGCCACGTGTTGGAGCAAGACAGCTGCCAACGTTTGCCAGGGTTCAGGCTTCTTGGGTTCCTCTCTTCCTGGGGCTGTGTTTCTCTCTGGGCTTAGCTCCTGTTTCCTCCACAAGGTCAGCTGTAGACTATGAGGCTCTCTAGGTTTTGCATCTCTCCACAAGGCCAGCTGTGAACTGTCAGGTGAATGGCTCATCTCCATCCTGGGGCCTTCTCACCTTCCTCACGACCAAGCTCTCTTACTTCCCGGGGCTCAGCTCAAGACTCCAACATAAAAACTTCTCCCTCTGTCCTTTGCATTGCCTTTTATATTTGATTCCTACCCCACCAAGGGGTGGGGCTCAACGTCCTACTGACACGGCCCAGTTAACGCCCTAATCATAACTTAATCAACACCCTAATCATAACTTAATCATGCCCAGATTAGCAGACCCGTTTACAAGCATGAGCCAATATCTGTTTTTGAAATTCATAATTACATCAAACTGCCTAACGGCTACCATAATCACTGCAGAAAATTAAAAATATACAGCAAAATCAAAGAAAAATAAAAATCACTTTCATTCTCACAATCTAGGTATGAACAGTTACCATATCATTTCATGTCTTTTCAGTCATATGTATCTTTGTACCTTTTTAACAAATTGGTGTCCTATTAGATAAACTGTTTTGCAAATCATTTTTCCCTTCATATTTCCTCATGTCATTAGATATTCTTTTACAACTTTGGTTTTAATCCCCAACCCCTCCCATACGCCATTATAATCATTCTCACAGATGAAATCTTTTGTGGAATCCCAATAGACAAAATGGAAAGCAGAATTCTCTGAATAGAGGTTGGGTAGAGTGGATGGTGCTAGATCATTTGGGCCCCTTGTTGCTTCTGAGCCAGTTCACAAACCACTCTTACATGCTGTTTGTAATGGCTGCAACTAGTTGCCTATTGTTGCACATTTGGATTATGTTAGTGGCTACGAAAATGGGAGCCAGCCTGTTGGAATTTGAATCTCAGTTTTACCAACTAGCAACGTGTTCAGTGACACCCTTGACTTCAGTTTCCTCATTTGTAAAATGGTAATAATAATAGCACCCAGTGCTGTAGGAGAGCTATATGGGCATATTTTCATAATTACAATGATTTTGTCTACCTCAGTTTTGAGACTTCATTTCAAATTTGTACACTGAAAAAATGAAAACTTAACAGTGTGTAAAAAGTGTCTTTAAGTGAATATGCTGACAGTTGTTGCTTCTCTCCGTGGCCTACATGGACTGGTGTTTTTAGTCACAGTCTATCCACCCCATTGGTGAGCGAGGGATTCCTTCCCCAGGGAGTGAGAATGGCCGAACACATAACACCCAGTACTGGACAGATGAGATCGGCAGCAATAGATACAGCGTAGGAGAGGAGGCCCCACACGCCACACAGGCCACATGACCATTGCACTCGGGAACAGAGTGAACAAGCAGGGGCTGTGGGAGGCCGGCCTCGCAGTGTCAGGAGGGCGGGGTGACCCCTGGTTTCCAAGGAAGGGTGTCATTGGCTCGGTTGAGTAGTTCCATGGGTTGACAGAGAACTGAAACCTGCTACTAGGGGGTAAGCAGGAACCATACCTGGTCCGTTTGGCAAGAAGACCTCACCCGCGGGAGCAGAGTGGGGAGGGGAACTTGCAGTCAGGCCTTCAAGGACCCTCAGGTTTCTCTCCATTGTCCAGGCAGCCATGCAAAACTGAGCCTTACCCTTAGGACTTGTACACAACTGATCAATTCGGTAGTTCAGAGAGAAATTCAGTTTACACTCTAATTCTCTATATACAGTTACTGTACCAGGTCTGGAAAAATTTACTTTTAGAATCATGATCTTTTAAGCCAAGGCACTTTTGATGATTTGTGAAATGAGAGATTGCAAGTGAAAAGGCATTATGCTAAAATTCAGAAAAGACATTTGAAACTTAACTATCATGTGCACAATATAACATTCTGAAGATAATCTACCCCAGAATATCATGATGTCACAGCAGTGATTCTTCAAATTTTCAAGAAAAGGGTTTCCCACCGAAGAGTTCTAATGCCAATGTGTATGGCATATATCCAAAGAAGATAGCTTCTACAATTTTTGCTCATCATGTTTTACAATATATATTTAAATTTAAACGATATATATTTACATTGCTTCCCCTGCATTTTCTGAGACCTTGATTTTAGAACCAAGGATTTGTTGACTATATGAATGAATGATTGCCCTTTATTCAAATCTGCTTGTATGTCCCTAGTAACCTCTGTCACATCAATTCTGCATGTTTGCTGTATTCCTAGACCTTTGTAATTTTTGGTTGCTATTATAAATAGAATATTTCCCCCATTATTCAATTACATTTTACAACTGGTTATTATTGACATTGTTGATATGCAAATAAAGCTGAACTGCCACAGGGCAGGTCTCAGCAAGGTGTTAACATTTAACAGAAACACAAGGATGATATTCAAAGCAATTAAAGCCAATTAAAATCTTTACCCTGAAGGCTCACAAAATGGTGCAAAGGGAGCATTGCACTGCATGGCGCACAGCCTCCAGCTGTCAGCTCCTTGAGGGTCCTTCTCACTTGCAGAGAGCCCTCCCACCCAAGGTCACACTACATCTGGTGACAGAGAGGTGTGGCTTTAGAAGGCCTGGCCATTTGGGCCTGATGCCGGACAATCCAGCAGGAACCACTTGCTCCCCACCAGACTGGCTGAGGCTTTGTCAGGCCTGCATCACAGTTTGACTTCTGCCCAATCCTGCTTCCTCCTCCTTCCCTTTTCAGGTGTTGACCCCTAATAGACATCTTTCGCCCCAAACTGCAGTCCAGCATCTGCTTCTGGAGAGTCCAACCTGTGTCTCACTATGTGGATCATTGTGCTATAGGCAGGTATGAGCCCTGGGGCTTACTTTTTGAGAAAGCTGGTCCTTGCTGATGTCTACTGCCCCGGGTGGTGGTGGGAGCTTCTGCTGATGAAGACTATTTTGTAAGGCAAGGCATTTTCCTATCCTGATAAAAGTTCCGTGGGAGTGTGAGTGTAGCTGAGCCACACAAGGCAAACTTCAAGGCCCCTTCCTTATCAGCGGGCATGGTATACTTTCTGGAATATTTTCCTATTGCAAGACTATTTCAAAATAGTCGGGGCGGGGGTGGGGGGTCATCCCCAACCCTTTCACTTTTGGTCCTGTTTCCTGCCCTGTGTGATTTTCCTGGCTTGCATCCCATTTCCTTTTCTTTCTGCAAGGTGTATGCCATTTCGATTTGCAATTTCAACATGGGATGAGGAATTTCCAAGTAAATCTGGGTTTAGTGAGACAAATTAAAATCCAATTAAAGAAATAAAATAATGAGCGCAGAAGTGTCTAGGAGAGGATGTCCCAGGGCTTGGGTGGGGATTGGTTTGAGCTCACAGAAAAGCTGAAAATTACCTGCGGGGAGTGCACTCCACAGTGAAGGTTTAGAAGGCAAGCTGAAAACAGGGGGTGATTACAGGTGTGTAATCTGTGACCCCTGGATAGGGAAGATGTGAAGAACAGGGTGCAAGGGAAAGCATTTCATTAGCAAGCAGCTTGACTTCTCCAAGAAGCCTGGATCAGAAAAATAAAAAATAAAGCTAGAAAGCTGCCGTGAATCCTAACGCGAGGCAAATGAGAGAGAGAATGTGAAAGGGAATGTGCTTGTTTGTATATTTCCACAGGAACTTTTAGAGGGATTAAATTCCACTTGACAACACCGCTCAAGACCCCACCCTGGTCCAGGCACTGTGCTGGGGTCCTAGGGTTACAGACGTGAACGTGGGTTTCATGACCCAAGAAAGCACAGTTCCTGTCCTCAAGCGCTGGCGGGTAGTGGGAGAGACGGCCGGTCATGGATGCGAGGAAAGTTGTCCCCACTCCCCTGCTCCCAAGGATGAACCCGGCATGACTCAGGCTGCGAGCAGGTGGGCCCCTCATCATCTATGCGGAGGAGCTACTGCAGACGTCCCGAGAGGAGGAGGTTTTGGGTGCTGCCTGCTGATGGGAGGCAGGAGGAGATGAGGAGCTGGGACTAAGGTCTTCAGGTGCAAAATTTAAGTCATACCCAAAAACTCAGTAATGAAGATAAATAATATGGTAATGCAATATTTTAAAAAATTGAAATTAAATGCAAAAATCATGATGAACAAAATATAAAAAATTTACAACTAACAGTGCTATGCTAATCCATCTTGAAGCTTGAGGCCAGAAAAGTCTGGTCTGTGAGCAGATAGATGGTGTTTGTCCCTAGGGTGACCCCATGGACCTGATATCAGCCTTCTGGAATGAGAGGACCTTTCTGTCTGAGTAGAAGGGACTGTTTTTACTAGGATTTTGTGGGATTTGGAAAGTGGAGTGGCTTCAGGCCCAGTCATAAAGTGGGACAGAGCCTTGAGGTGAGGGACTTTCTCCCCGCTTCTCGAGGAACCCAGAGCGACCCCACACCGTAAGAACTGAAGGGAACACAGGGTCATGTGGGCCCCTGAGTGTTTGCCAGCTTTGGGAATACTAGAAAATGGCACCCCGAGTTTGTGCATCTCCTCCAAGCTCACCCCTCGCACATAGTGTGCAATTTATCTTTGTAGTTGTATTTCTTAAATGGTAGGCACTCAGTGTCCATTGAACAAATGCAATAGTGGTACGTACTGTGGTGTGGGTAGACTTCCAGAACCCCAGGAGGAAATTTTAAAAGGATTGGGTTACCTGTAAAATCATTTTCTCTCCCAGCCCCTGAAATGCAGAGAATACTCTCCCACTTTTTACTCTTGGAGAAAAAGCTAGAAGGTCCCTGCAGCCGTACCCATCCTTTTTACCGTCCGTTGCAGGCTTGGCCTCTTGGATGGAGTCAGCTACCTCACTTCAGGCCTTTTGTGCTCTAGGTTTGTGTTTGCAGAAACAAAACCAACAGACATGTCCCTCCCTCAAAGAACTCAGTGTAGTTGGTGGGAGGGGTTAAAGGGCCCAGCGGGGCAGATACGCCAGCAAATAATTCTACTCGAATGCTAGTTTAGTCAGAGAAGTAATTGCCTCTGTTTGTTGTTTTGGTCCTTCTCCCTGCAAGGGGAGAAGGTTTAGCTAAAGTGGATATTGTAAGGATTGTGGACTTGAAGGAGATTTCGGAATCTCCATCGATATCCTCGTTTGAATTTACCGACTGTTCAAGTTAGATGCGTCCTTCGTCACTGTGGCCAGATCCTTCTAATGTGAGCGCTGAGTGTGGCACTTCCTGTCTTGGGGGTGGGGCTCCCAAGTTGGGGAGACAAGGGGGCTGCTTAGGAGGGAATCTGCCCATGCACCCCCCTTCTCAGTCATAAACACCCACACACCTGTGTCCTGAAGGAAGAAGAGCTTCAGAAAGTCCTTGAAAGGAAGAGCATGTTCGCTGATTTCGTGGAAATGCTTCATGGCTGAGGGAGAACCAGCCAGCCTATTAAAAGTCATATACCTTCTTTAATGTGGATGATAAAACTTTAATTAAAGTGGTGATTAGAAACAGAATAATAATGACCACTAATAAAGTAGCTTATTGAGATCGATAGCTTTACAAAGAGCATCCCCTCCAGTTGCTGGCAGGGTGCTGCAGGCTGCCCCAGAGCATGGGCTCTCGGCAGGGTAAAAGGATTAGGGGAAAGGTTTACTGGAATAGAGAGATAACATAAAAGGCAATTTATAATGTGTGACTCCGAGCAATGAGCTAGGGAAAATGGAAAGCTGTGATGTGGATGGAATTCGTTGTACCTTTGCATTATGAATGAGCTTTATGAGATTGCAAGCAATAGCAAGGATTTGGTTACTTGTGTACAAATGTGCGTTATCTGCATTGTTTTTCTTTTTTGTTGTGGTCCATGTATCTTAGGTTGAAGGGAGGCAGGGTGAATAAAACCACAGCTG
The DNA here is from genome assembly GCA_029593785.1 of Cabassous unicinctus. NCBI lineage: Eukaryota > Metazoa > Chordata > Mammalia > Cingulata > Chlamyphoridae > Cabassous > Cabassous unicinctus. Next base: position 15,337 of record JAQZBX010041377.1, read on the forward strand.
AGAAAGCCTTTAGCAAATGATGCCATACTAATAACAGTAATAATAATAAGGGCCAGAGTAATAATAAGAATAATAAATAGTAACAACACACATCTATTAAGTGCCAAACACTTTCATATTTCATCTTTATTCCCAACGACTCTCCTGCCAGGTAAACAACATCACCCTCCCTTTACAGGATGAGGAACTGGGTTGGAAAGGGAAGCCAGAGAAGACTTCCTGAAAAGTGACCTTTTAACTTAGGATCTGAGAGGCCATGAGAGGCTTAATTCACTGAGGGGCACATGGAGAGGGGGTTCTGTACTGAGAGGAATGTCAGGAAGTTTCCCTCCACTTTCTCCCATGCCTCCCCACCCAATTACTCCTTCTACTATAAATGCTATGAGGAATATTGGGAAATGTCTGATTCCTGGAATCAGGCAGATCTGAGGTCAGCTACCAGCTCTGACACTCACTGGCTGCAATATCCCGGGAAGGCACTTAGGCTCTTTAAACCTTAGAATTGTCATCTTTAAAATGGGGGCTAATATTTACCTCATGGGGTTCTTGTGAATATTAGACTAGAATTTAAGGAGAATACTTGTAAGGCGCCTAGAAGACAAAAGGTGCTTTATGAATGTTGCTTTCCCAGTCGGTTCTCCACCTTGGCTCGAGCGGAGGGCTTGTGTCACAGAGATGCGTGACCTGGGGTGTGGGCCTTTGGGTCGAGGAGGACTTCATGGCTTATAGCTGTCCTTGTACTGCCCAGGCACTCTTTGTTACATCACTGTTTTATTTCTTCACAACACTTCTATAATGACATTCATAACGTCATTCATAACATTTCTTTATAACATGCTTAGAAAACTTCAAATTTACTTACTAGTATCGTTGTTTATTGTCTGTAACCGCCCCTCTTCAAATTGAGCTTTATGAGGTCACCAAGTGATCATATCCAGCCCAAACCAACAGTCAATTCTCAGAGACAAATTTATTGGACTTCTCAGCAGCATTTGGCAGGGCTTAGCTACTCCTTCCTGGCCTCCACCCTCCATGATTCTTCTCGTCCTCCCCTTCTCTGCCTCTTAGTCTCCTAAGAGGGCTTTCCTCCCTCACCTGACTCTCAATGCTCTGGGTTCTGACCTCATGACCTTCCTCTCTATTTATATGATCTAGTGATTTCATCCTGTCTCATATTCCATGTGCTGATATGTTATCCCGAACCTCACCCATGAGCACAAGCCCTGTCTTAAGTGCCTCCTCCACTTAGATGTCCAATGGTTATGCCAAATGAAACATGGCCAAAATACAACTCTTATGGCTTTCCCCCAATTTGATCTTTCACCCGGCCCTCTCCATCTTAGGACACAGCACCTCTATCCATCTCATTGCTCAGGCCAAAAACCTCAGCCTTTTTGTGTCTTCTCTTTTTACATACTGCCTAAAGCAATCCTTTAATACATCCCGTAGATTTTGTTTCCAAATTTTTCCATTTCTGCAGCTCCTACCCAATACAGGTCATCATTATTTTTTGCCTGGACTCTTATGACATTTTCCTAACTGGTCTCTCTGTCTCTCTTTCTGTTCCCCCAAATCCATCTTCCATATGGTAGTCAGAAAGAACTTTCCAAAGTAAAAATCAGATCATAATATTATTCTCTTTAAAATCCTTGAATGACTTGCATTTCATTTAGGAAAAACAACAGCAACAACAAAACTACCACCACCCAAATTCTGTTCCATGACCTAAAATGCCCTATAAGATTTGGTCCCTGCCTCTTCTCCAGTCGTATCTGCTACTATTATCTTCTTTCTCATCCACACTGGCTTTCTTTATGACCCTCAAACCTGCCAAGTTCTTTCCTGCCTTAGTCTTTTTATACTTGCTACGACTTGTTGAATACTCTTCTATCAGATCTTTTCACAGAGCTTTTTCTAATCCTTCAGTTCTAACCCAAATGTCACCTCCTTAGAGAGACCTTTTCCACCAACCCTGGCTAATCACCTCTTTCTCTAATCTACTCTTGACCTTATTACCCTATTTTGTTTCCTTGAATGCGCTTCTCACTCACTATCTAAAAGAATTTCATTTATTCATTTTTCACTTGTTTGGTATTTACCTCCCTCTTTTGAGAGACTGTATCCCCAGGGCCTGGAATAATTAAATCCTTCCACACAGTAGGGGATCAATACATGTTTGTGGAATGAATGAAAGAAAAGCTATTTGAAGAGCTTGCTTATCCTATGATGCAATACATGATTCCTTTTCACCGCTACCATCTCTCCTCCATTCCTACTCCTTGCCTGCCCTCTTTATTCATTGAATACAAATGTCATAAGGATTTGGACCACAGTACAGAAAGGCTTGGGAAGAAACACTGCATAATCCAGTGATTTTAAGAGTCCCCAAGTTCTAATTAGCATGGTGCATGGCAATGATGCTAAATGAACTGTAATAGTCTTAGGTCAAAACCTAGTTTTGTAGGGCATCCCAAAATAGAGGCTGTGCTCTTTTTGTCTTTAGCAAGGGAGTCTGTGGACTCTCCAAAGATGTATCAAGGTTTAATAGACAAATAATGTACTTGGTAGAATTGTGCAATGAGAGAGTTGCTTGCAACTCTCTGGAGGTGTGACTTTCGGATATTGAAGTTTCCTTCAGGTGCACTTGGGGCCTGGATAGATGGTTTCAATTAGAATTCAATTAGCATCAATCAAGGTGAACTCCAGAGGCAGCCAATTCATCCTAAGTACCCCTGCCCCAACTTCCTCCCAAGCCTCCCCTCTGTCAGGGCAGTTCTGAAACAAAGCTCTGCTTCAGCACAGCCTTGAAAGGGAAATGGCCCTAGGTTTAGTTCAAAGTGGAGCTAGGGACCTTTACCCATCTCATGCCATGCCTACCATGTCTGACTCTGAACTGGCCCTTGAGGTTGTTGGACTTGCCCCAGGTTACACAGTCAGGTGCATATAAAAGTGCACTTCGAACACCTTCTCACTGTACACAGCCTAATTCTGAGCCACTTGCCACAACCCATTGCCCAACAACCTGCTGCCTGTCCCCCTGGTTCCTGACTTGTACATTGCCCCATTCCTAGATTGGACTCATAAATTACTTCTCATTGCTTTTGAGACCTGATGCTTCTAGGTTTTCTTTACATAATTATTAATAAAGACCTGTACATATATTTATATATATGTATATAAACACATGAATGCAGTGCAGTTTTGAGGGAGAGGCCTAATCTACTGCTCGGGTGGAAATTTTGAGTCAGTGCAGCATGTTGCTAGAAGTAATATCTACCTGTCCATTTGATAGGTCTCTTGTGTTATTAGAGAATACTTTGAAATGATGGTTGGGACTCAGGAAACCAAAATCAAGTCTTTCCAGCAAAGAGAGGGGGCAGACTATATCATCCAGCCCTGGGGGAAAGTTCTTGGGGAAGGTTAGAATTTGCCCTTGAAGTTGAGCCTTCTGGCTTTTGTCTTGAGCCACAAATTGATGAACGAGGAGAGAGAACTTGGGCACAGCATAGATGGTGACGCTCAAATGTCCTCCAACCCAGCTTCAGTGGGGAACTTATCTTGAGTTTCTTAATGAAGAACAGACACAATGAGGCCCCCTCTCTTGGAAATATAGTAAAATAGTCTTAATCCTGATGGAGAGAAGCATTCCCCCCACCCCTTCTGTGGAAACATAGAAGTGCCTGGTCAACAACTTGAGCAGTTGAGGGAATTCTAAATAGAAGCATCATCAGCGAGAGTTGGTTAACATATCTTTCAGCAGAATGGAGAGGGGTACCAATGGAACCAGGAGAGGATGTTTTCTTCCCAGAATCTGCTAGGTGAGAAGACCCCAGAGACTGCACAAGGTTTAAGGCCTCATTGGATTCTTCTTTGTTTGTTTCTTAACCATAACTTCTAGAGATTTCCTAAGCAAGCTTGGCTTCACAGTTAGTGATGCACGTTTCTGCCTTCCCTTTGAATAGGGCATCAGGGGTCCACCACAATGCCTACACAGTTGTTTGTGCACAGAAAGATATCAAGAAATGCTTATTAAATTCAATCACTTTAGGCCTGAGCTTTTCCCCATTGAACACCTCTTGAAATAATTCTCAGTATGTCTGAGAAACCAGGGGACCTCAAAATGCCAGGTATATGTCTCAAAAAGATGATCCAGCTGCTGAAAGAGATGTAAAAAGTAAGGTTTGGCAATTGAAGAGGAAATGTCAAACTGGGCAGGGCAGGCCCAAGGGAGCCTGTGCTCTTCGCAGGTGTAATTGCCATCAGGCTGTGAGGAGCCGCGCTCCTGACCTTTCGGGTCCACAGCAGAGCCCTTTGCCTGAGAAGCTGCCAGAAATAACCTGTTGCATTAATTGAAGCAGTAGAGGGCACCTGTGGAGTCTGGGATTTCTCCATGGGGGGGTTGAATGCAGCCTCCAGGGAATCTCCCACCCTCCTCAGACGTGTGCTTTCCCTCCTGAAACCATCCTGACTCCATCCCCAGAGTAGGAGAGGGCTAACCCTCACTGGGGGAGAGTCTGCACCCAGCCCAAGTGAGGTCTTTAGCAAGCCCCAGTAGTTTCATTTACTTTTTATTACCTCTTATTGTATGACAGCCCAGTGTGTGGTAAGAGCCCAGCTCAAGAGTCGGATGGATCTGAGTTTGAATTCTGGCTCTGCCATGTGCCAGCTGAGTGACAGCACTCTGAGCTTGTTTCCTCACCTGTAAAATGGAGATAACAAAGTCTATCTGAAAGTTTAGAAGAGAAAGTGCATCCATCATAACATGCAGGGAAGAAATGCTGTTCTCATTTCCATCTTACATGGCTTCCTTTTTGTTGCCAGAATTGACTTGACCAAATGGCGAGTTGCCGTCTTGGGAGGCCTCTGCCTTGTCACTGACAGTGCTGCATATTTTCTGCCTATGCAGGTACCTTTCCTGACCCTCGGCCTCTTTTCTGAAGCTTCCCTACTCCCTGACTCCCATCAAAACTAACCCATTATACCTCCCATTCTCGCAGGGCCTTGGTCAAAACGGAAATTGTCATCCGATGTCTCTTCACATTACATTTTCCTATAGGGAGTGATGCCTTCAATCCCTAGGCTAATGGATAGTGACATCTGTTTAATGCTCCATAGGCTTGTGGGTGGCTCTGAGCCCACTTACTGTCAGGCAGGATTTGCTGCGGGACTGGGGCACTGTGATCCTCAGAGGCACAGTCTTCCCCTAATTTTAGCAGCTGCTCATTCTTCACAGCTGTTTCTGTCTTGTTCTCTGTTCATCTCTACTCTTACCCTGTGGGGCTGGAGTCTGGGTCCAAATCCCAGCTCTTTGAGAGGGACCCTGATACCCTCCCAAATCTTGCCAACCCTTCCCCTAGAAAATGGATCTATTCCATAGGTACTCATTGCTGGGCTCTGTGTATGGCTGCTGCCTGGTTCTTCTGGCTGCCATATTCCACACTCTGGGCTGGGGTCCTCGGCACTGCAGCTCCAGCCCCAATCAAGCCTGAGACCACCACATCCTGCTGGACGTTGAGTTTTGTGTTGATGGTTTTCCCTGCAGGGGCCACCTCTATAGCTGAGGCACTTCTCTTAGTCCCAGGCCTTTTTCACCCATCTCTTCCCTTTGCTGCTTTCGTTAGTTTTTGAGGTTCGTCCATATTGTAGCATGTATCAATACTCCACTTCTTTTTCCTGTTTGCTTGCTCTTTTTTTTCCCTCTGAGTTCTGTGAGTTAGTCCATTGTGTGGATAAACCATGTTTTGTTTATCCATTCACCAGTTGATGGACGTTTGGGTTATTTCCAGTTTTGTGCTATTATAAATAATACATAATAAATAAACCTGGAGGGATTTATGCAGGGAAATGAGTGACAAAATCTGATTTGTATTTAGGAAGATGGTAGTGCCAAGGATGAAATGGAGAGACAGCAGTGGAAGTGGGAAGACCTTTTAAATAACTATTGCATTTGCCCAGACAAGCTATGATAGTAATTTGGAACATGGGTATAAAATAGTAGAGATAGAGAGAAGTGGATGAACTTGGAGTGTGATCTGGAGGAGAGTGAGAAGGATGTGTTGATGGATTGGATGTGGTATGAGAAAGGCTTGGTGGGAAGGGAAACAAGAATTTGGTTCATGTGCTCTTTTTTTCTACTCACTGTTCTTTAAGTCACCAGTAAATAAGGTGGGAATTGAAGGTCAGAGATGATGAAGTGAAGTCATTTTTACCCCATTCTCTCTCCTTCATATTCACATAAAATTACAAACACAACAAAACAATTGTGAAACTCCATCTTTAATGAAACAAAGAAATGGCCACAACCCCAAACTATAAACTCTCAAGCATGCATGTCTCAAACCGTGAAACCTGGAACAAAATGAGAGTGGATTCTATGACGCCATCACACTTTCTCCTCAGATCTCAAGTAGGAAACAGATTTCCTTAAATATAAAAAAAAAAGTCTTAAAAAGGAGCCTCTCCAATCATTTTTTTAACAAGTCAATTTTATTGATACATATTAATAAAACATATAATTCATCCAAAGTGTACAATCAATGGTATTTGGTATAATCACAGAGTTGCATGTTCATCAACTCAATCATTATTAGAGCATTTTCATTATTTCAATAATAATAATAATAAACAAAAAACAGACAAAGAAAATTCCTCACCTCTCAATCTCTCTATATTTCCCCTGCTGTACCTAGCTGCTATTTCTGGCTATTCTTGCACAATTATTTATTTGTTTATTAAGCAGCTTTATTGAGATATAGCCATATAACATATGATCTATGCAAAGTGTATAATCAATGGCTTTTAGTATAATCACAATGTTATACATTCATCATCTCAAAAATTTAGAACAATTTTATTACTTCAAAAAGAAATATTCCTTAGCATTCCTTCCCCAGCCCTACATAACCACTAATCTCCTTTCATCTTTATAAATTGATTTATATTTACATTTTATATAGATGGAATCATACAATATGTAGTACTCTGTGTCTGGTCTCCTTCACTTAGTACAATGGTTTTTTTTTTTTTTTT
>JAQZBX010041378.1:0-22356 GCA_029593785.1 Cabassous unicinctus
AAAAAAAAAAAAAAAACTGGAAAAAAAACTTCTTATGAAGCCATGCAGAACTGAAAGAAGAGGTCAGAACTCCTAGTTGAATAGATTATCAAAAATCTAGAGTAGCAGAGAATTTGGCAAGTTTCTGAATCTCTTGCCAACTTCTTTGTTTTAGTGTTTTAACTTTAATTTTTAATACCTCCCCATAAATATTAACAAATGGTTTGTTCAAAATGTCCAAAATAACAAAAGCACAACTGTTATTTGAAAAGTCACTTTAGAACACATCTTTGTATTGACTTTCAAATCAGAAACCTGGTGATTGGTTAAATGTGATGAAAAGGGTTCTGATTCTTTTGTCTGAAAACCTGTGGATGTCACCTTGGATTACCTGGAAGAGTAGGTTGAAGATGCTTTTGGCACTATGGAGCACAGGTTTATCATTAGTGAGATCATAAGTGTGTCAGGTCAGTGTTAGCTTGTATTAAAGTGCACGGGTTAAGACAGCAGACTTTTGTGAGACTCTTTCTGTGTTTGAATCCTGCCTCTTCCCTGACTTTGTGACCGTGGGCAGCTTCCCTAACTGATCTGTGCAAAAAGAGTGCCTTCCTCATAGGGTTGTTATGAAGACTGCATAGCTTAATGCATGTAAAGCACTTAGTACTACTACATAAAAATATTCAATCAGTGCTTGCTATTTCCATATCCTGAAAGGCTTGCTCTCCTTTTAGCTGAAAACTGTGATAAGTGACACTTCTCTTAACCAAAGGAAAAAGTATTAAAGTTGTGAAATTCCTACAGTACAGAAAATTTTGAATTTTCAGAGACTAAGTTCCTGGTCTTTTCTATGATGCTCTTGTTTTGACAGTTTTATGACAGCCTTTTCTTGTAAAAAGTTATAAATGAAAAACTTGGTTCTTTTGAGTTTAAAGGAAAGATTTGGATTATTCAGAAGTGTCAAGTTAGATGAGAAATAAGCTTCCTAACTTTTATTGCGAACCACAAACAGTGGTTGGCTTAAAAAAAGACAACCACTTCCACCAAACTCCGCATGTAATAAGTTTACATCAGGAAAAGGTTAGTGAATATTCACAGTCTCTTTCCTCTTCAACACAGTATAAGAAACGATTATGCCATGTAGCTCTAAAACATATTAATGTATATTGGACCTTCTTTCTGGGGGGTTGGAGTCTTACAGTATTTTTGCTCCCATTTTAAGGATGTAGTAGAAGTGACCTATGGAATTGCATAGATACTATGTTGCCCAGCTGTCCAGACTCATGCGATGTTTCCTAAGCTGCTGTAACTCCTCAAGGCAAACTGTACTCTTCAGGTCAAAGATCTGACCTTTGACCTGAAGTTCTCTCAGGAGGTCAAAGCAAAACCCAGTGGGATGTGCAATAAATGCCATGCTCTTATGGTGAAAAATTGTTACCGCTTCTCATAAGAAAATCATCCAGGATGTCAACCACTGGTGTTTGGAACCCTTTCTACTTACATAATAAAATCATAGCAGCATTTAGGGAAAACAGGAAAAAGTGCTGGTCTCATTGACACAGAGTACCCCCGGCAGATCCGGGTATTTTTTGCAGCAGGAAAGGAGCCCATGTTAATGCCACTTTGAATATTTATCTAAGATTTATTTATGTGCTCACTTGTACTATGTCCTAAGAAAGCCATGCAGGAAAATGAATGCTCAGAAATGAAGCTAGTTATGTACTTTCTTGTGTGTTATTTTTAAGTGGGGCCTCATCAGAGTTTTGTTCATTGCTGGCTCCATATTGCTGTTTGTTGTAACCAGGCCTCAGTTTCCCTAATCCTTGGCCTCAGTGCTTGTCTTGGCTGTCATGCTGCTTTTTAAAAAGATTCATGTAGAGCAATTTCCAATCACAGTTCCTTCCTTATCCTCCCACCTCCAGTTGTAACAAATAACAGTCCTGTGTTTCTTTATAGTATTATCAGAAAAGTATTCCTATTTAATGGGGATGGCACTCATTCTGTAAATCAGTTTGGAGAACAATTCTGTTTTGTCTTGACTCTTGTTCTGGCCTCTGTCCTTTCCTGTCCTTCTGATTTATCTTATCTTCATGTAGAAATTGTTACCATCTTCTGATACAGTCTACCTACATTGTAGAAATTAACTATCTGAAACATTCCACTGCCTCAGAGCTTTTTATGGCTACTCTGTCTCCTGTTACATTCCCCTGCTATAGCTTTCAAGCCTTATTTCTCGATACTAAGTGTCCTACTTGTCTATTACTTTCTAACATGCCACTCAGTTCTAACGATGCACAACCATAGCAGTCATTTATTATTGTTTGTCATAGTTGTGGGTTGATTTGCCCAGTGAGCCGCTTCTCGTTTGGGCTCCTTCAAGCCGTTAGTCAGGTGGTGGTTGGGGCTGGCGTCATCTTGAAGGCATCCGCATTCACAGGTCTGGGGTTGCTGCTGGCTGTCAGCTTGGACACCTGTATGTGGCCTCCATGTGGCCTGGGCTTCTACCTGGCAAGTCACCTGGTTTCCAGGGGTAAGCGTGCTGAGAGAGAGAGAGCTAGGTAGACTCTGCAGAAGTCAAGCTGCATCATTGAAGGATATGTGTGTTGTTTCCAGTTTTTTGCAATTATGACTGAAACTGTTATAAACAATAGCACAAAAGTTTTTGTGTTAGCATAAAATTTTATTTCTCTTGAGTAAATACCTAGGAGTGGGATTGCTGGGTCCTATGGTAAGTATAAGTTAATAAGGCGTTATCTGATTTCCACATGGATGGTGCCATTTGTATTCCCATCAGTCATGTATGAGAGTTTCAGTTGCTCTACATCCATGTCAACACTTGGTATTGTCAGTTTTTTTTTGTTGTTTGTTTTTTGTTTTTAATTTTAGCTATTCCAGTGTGCAGTGGTATCAATTTGATTTTAATTTGCATTTCCCTAATGGATCAAGCATTCTTTTCACATGTTTATTTGCCACCCATATGTTTTCTCTGGTGACTTGTGTGTTTAGATATTTTCCCCCAGTTTTAAAATTGAGTTGTTTGTTTCTTGTTTTTGAGTTTTGAGAGTTCTTTTCACATTCTGGGTACAGGTCCTTTAACAGAAATGTGATTTGCAAATATTTCTTCCCCCTATTTCTTCTCAGCACTTGTCTTTTCCTTCTCTTACCAATATCCTTTGCAAAGCAAATGTTTTAAATTTTGATTCCAGTTTATCCCATTTTTTTCTTTTATGAATTAGACTTTCAATACCTGATCTAAAAAACCTTTGACCAAGCCACACCTTGCTCTGCTCACCATTTCCTCTGCCTGGGGTGTCTTTTAGGGTCCAGTAACTTCCTGAAGGAGGCCTTCCCTGCCCTGTCTTTTTCTTGATCAGTGCTTCTCTTACGTGGACTCAGAGCACCTTGTATCCCACCCCACCCCGAATCCTGCAGGGCTTACTTCTATTATAGTTGCTTTTACTCCCTGCATCTCCGGCTAGACTATGCCAGACCATCAGCATCACAAAGGCAGGGGCCATCTTGCTGTGTTCATTGACCCAGTAAGTGACATCAAGCCCAGTGATTCATGCGGTGGCTGGCACTTGTTGACTTCATGAATGGATGAGGTTACTGGACATTTTCAGGGTTTCCATGCCTGAAAATGTTCCTAATTACTTGGAAAACTCTCTTCTCCCTGCCTGGTTGGTTCCCTTCTCTCAAGCCCTTTGAACTTGCCCCTCTACTCCAGGCTGAATTACTTGCTGTCTTCCTATGCTCTCTCTGCACTGTTGACACGCCCTCTTTTCAGCATGTTTCCCATTGTGCTGTAGATAGGCGGGGAGGGGTCTTTCTCCACCACTAGAGCGCAGTGGAGGAGCAAGAGCTGCGCCTACCTGCCTCTTAATCCTCAGAGCCCAAGACCCTGCCTTAATTACTAAAGTACTAATTACTAATTTACTAAGTAAATCTTTATTGAATGAATTAAAATGTGATTGTTTCCTTCTAATTTGTTTTAACGTTAACAAGCATAGGTGTTAACATAACTTTGAGATACATGGGAGACAAGCTCTGCTGACGTGTAAGTCTGTGTCCAGGTTCACCGTGGGTACGTTTTTCTAGAGAAAAATCGTATTTACATCACCTGTAGAACTTTTTCTTTGTTTTTTCTTTTGTTTTTACCCATAGAACTTTTAATTTTATAACTCTTCTGGATTCTGAATATGATCCTTACAGATCATTTTGAAAATAAATTCCAAGAATTGACAGCAAAGAATTTAATATCACCTTTAATGCTGCCTCCCAGGTGTGGTATCCTCATGAGATTTTGTAATATTTTCTTCTTCTTAAAAAAACAAAACAAAACAGTGTCAATATATTTATGAACATTTATATCATTTTACGTGTTGTTCCCTTCAGTTATAATCATTGACTCGGTCACATGAATGTGCAGTGTATTTCTTTTTAAAATTTAACATTACAAGCCCTTCTGGTGTCATTTAGTATTGAATTTGATCGTTCTTGTTCCAGAATATTTTTTTGAATGTTTTGGCATACCATATGTAGATATGATGCCGTTCTGTCCACTGTATCCATGGAAAACCTGATTCTAATAATGATGTGCTTTTCAATTCCTGAAAATGGCTTTTCTGTGACAAAAGCCAGCTGTACTTCAAATTAAATGACAGAATAGAATATGTAACAAAGAGATCTCAAGCGTTGTCAGTACTTGACATTAAATCCAGGACGTGAGATGAGAGGAGAGTGATTTGTACTTACGCCTGAGTGGTGCAGTGGAGCAGAGGACTGGGAATCGGGGTGCTTTGGGGGCCCCGCAGAGTAAGAGCGACTCGGCCCTCAGAGAGGCCGACGGCCTGTCATCGAGGCAGTAGGGAGGGATGCGGGGGCTTGTTCTGAGACCGGGGCGTGGGCAGCGGAGGCGCGTGAAGAGTACAGAGCGAAAAACAAGCGTGGAAAGGGTGTGCTGGTTTTTCATCTAAAACCCTAAAACAGTTACTAAAGAGGCTTGTAGGTGGAAGGAGCGGGACGGGGAGCCCTATGACCTTCACCTTGCTTCTCTCTACTACCTGTGGACACTCACTCCGTCCTTTTCAGGCACGTCAGGTGAAAGTGCACAGGTGTGCTCAGAGTCCGGATGCTGGCCCTTATTCCACCACTTCGTCCCAGTTTCAGCCCAATTTTCTGACCCTCTGTTTCGTCATCTGTCAGATGTAAACAGTAATACCTGCTGGGGTGGTTTTGAGATGTGAAGGAGTCGATGTTTGCAGAGTACCAGGCACAGGGCCGGTACCCAGGAGCTATCAAATAAGTGCTGATCATCAGCTCTCTTTCTTTCCTATTTCAGTAAAAATTTGAGTGCCTGTTGTTTGTTATGCACTGAAGATAAAAATGCCTATGGTCCCACTTAAGCTACAACACTTAAATAGAAGAGAGAGACCTGGTTTTCAAAGAACCTAAAATCTGGGATGGTAGGGGACAAATGTGTAAACAACAAACTGTGCAGCAGAATAAAATACAGGCTCGATACAGATGCGAGCAGGGTGATGGCTGGGATGGCCGGGGAGGGTTTAAATAGGAGAGGATGTGTGATACAGGCATCGAAGGACACGTGCAGCTTCATAGCTGAACACAGCAGACGGTTGAGATTGTGAAAATACATGATACATTTGATGAGTCATGAGTTACCTGCTTTTATTTTGGCTTAAACATCAGATAGGGATGTGTGGGGGGAGATTAGGCTGGAAAAATGAAGCGGAGGCAGCTCTCTGATGGAAATAGCTTCACTCCATGGCTGAAGAGGTCATTCATGAAGCATACAGCACAAGGATGACTGGGTTATCCTGTGGCTGTAATTGGTACTAAGAACTTGGAGGATGCTTAGTAAGCATTAGGATTTGACATATTGTCAAACTAGACGTGGCCCTTGCTTGTAATATAAACTCCTTGGACCAGAGAATTCCTGACATACTTGATGGCTAAAGAATTTATGAAGAAGCAGTCTAAACAAACAACACTTGTTAGTGTGGAATTGGAGTTAGATTTCTCTTACAGCAGAAAGTTCTCCAAGCGTGTGCCACTGCCAACCTTAGGAATAGGAATCAGAGTCCTTAGCGGTAATTTATTTCAACTTTTAGGAATCCTTGTTTACACTGTGCTGAGGATCTGTTTTAAAGAATTCCTTTGATGTCCGGTGGTCACGATAGTTTTGGCTGGGTGTTATGTTTATAAATAAAAGAAATTAACATGTAAGGCTGGATGCCATGGCATAAAAATAAAGTGCAGACATGGCTATTGTAAGAGCAGTTGCCTGAAACTTATTTCTTCTTCTTCCAGGGATTTAATACCTATCATTGCTGCCCTGGAATACAACCAGTGGTTCACAAAGCTGTCCTCGAAGGATCTAAAACTGGTAAGTCATTGAAGACGCAGCAAATGTCACTTGGCTTTGCTGAATTTCTAAAAGCCTAATAGTGGTCACAAAACATTTGTTTTTCTACCGTACTGGCAAACTGCAGGAGACGTTTTTCTGCAAATGATTTACATAAAATTTTGTAAAGTTTTTAATGTGAGAGGCTTCAGAGAAGTACTTCCTCATGTTTTCAGCTGCTTCAGGCAGTTTTAGAAGATGAACAGGAAGATACATTTATGTAGCCTTCAGTGCACACTCATTCAGTTGGCAAAAACTATTAAAATTACATTTGCACAGCTGCAAACAGCAGATTTTATGTTCCTATCTTGCATTCCATTTCCACAGAGCTTCCCTTCCTTTGAATTTAGGAAAATGGTAACGGTACAGTTGGTCTGGTTGAGTGTAGGAAATTAAGCGTTCATTTTCTACAGGAGCTTTTTGGCAGGTTTAAGTGTAAGCAAAATGAAACCAAAGTGAAATTTGTTAGTTTTCATAAGTTTGCAGAGGGGCCCAGTATTTGGTCTGTTTTCCTTGTGGAAATAAGATGGTCTGTCGGGGATATTGTCATTTCAGTGCAGCCATGTGGACAGATGCTCATCCGTGAGTTTCCGTTCTCCTGCTTCATTTTAGGACAGGATTTAATTTAGATGAGAATCTCACGTTCAAGGCTATGGCTTTCAGGGGTCACAGGCTCCAGATGATCATAATCACACCAGCAAAGACGCTCGGAAATGAGCAAATATGGGGATGTGAATTATGGAAGCTTCATCAGCTAAACGGTCGTGTCCAAGGTCAGGGATGATGGAGCGAGGGATGAGAGGGGCCGGAGTCAGGCCAGCCCCCAGGGAACAGTCAGATATTTGCTGCTTTCTGGGAGGGGGACCGTTTCCAGAGCAGAGCCAGCAGATATGCAGGTGGGAGAGGTGCGCCACTGGAGGAGTGAGAAACAGGTTGTTCTGGGACTGTGGGGTCAGAGGAACAGTGCTTCACACTCAGGAAGCTCACCGTCTTTGAATCTTTTCAATGAGGTGTTCCTGCCAGAAAAATAGTGGTTTCCTTTCAAGTTATATGAGCCCTCTGCCTTTAGACTGCTCCTACCCCAATAAAAACCTCTTGTACTAAGATACCACGAGAAAAAATGACTTCTATGCTTTGTGCTGATCTTGTGAAGCTGGGTGTTTCTCCTGCAGTCACTATTCCTAATGTGTATAGAGAATTTTAAAAAAAGATTTGCGATTAAGACCAAGTTTCTGTCCAATATCCTTGATTCATGAAAGTAGCAGTAGAGCTGGGGTCTTGCTCAATTCTTGCGGTTTTATAACTTCGCCAAATCAATGAACATGATTGTGTCTCCTTTCCGTCTTTTCAAGATGATGGGGTTAGATCAGATAAGATATGAAACGCCTTTTAGTCCTAAAATACCACATTTTATTTTGCATCGGTTCACTTGTCGCTTTATAGCGATCGCTCTAGTGTGGGTGTTTTGTTTTGTTTTGACTTTATAAATGCAAAGTCTTTGAGAGTCCGCGAGTCTTCGTTTCCTAGATCTGCCCTTAACAAACTGGGTGCCCTGAAAGAACAGGAACAGTTCTGGGCCTCGAAGTCTGGCTTCGAGGTGTCGGCAGGGCTCTGCTGCTTCTCAAGCCTCTAGGGGGGCATCCTTCCCTGCCTCGTTTGGCTTCTGGGAGGCCCCAGCATTCTGCAGCTTGTGGCAGCCTCACGGAAATCTCTGCCTGTCTTCCCGGGATTGTCCCCCTCTCTGTCTGTGTCCACATTTCCCTCTTCTTTCAAGGGTGCTGGTCATACTGGAATTGGGGCCGCCCTGATACAGCAGGACCTCATCTCAATTGATTGCATTTGCAAAGATCTTATCTCCATGTAAGGGCCCGGTCACAGGTGCAGGGGTTAGGGCTTTTGGCGGGGACACAGGTCATGTATTCATTCCACCTGAGTCAGTGACAGGGTTGAGCTTGCCATAGACATTTGTGGAGGACCATCGCAGAGATCACATTTTACTTGGTATCTAGATTTGTGTGTGTGTTTCTAGAAAGTTCATCTCTATGGATTTCTCAGGGTAGAAAAACAATGCAGATTTAGTGCAGTGATGAATGACTAGTTACACTTCTCCCCTCCTGGTATCTTAAAAGTTGGACCCACTTCCATGTTTTCTTTAAGAAATTTTTAGTGCAGTATTTGCCCCTAGTGGGTAAATTAACTCTTCAAAAGTCCCTACTTCTCTGGATGCCGTGAAAAGTAGCTCAGAAGAGGTAATGATCCCATGGATTGCTTCTGGAAATTAGGATAATCCCTGCAAAAACGTTATCTTAAGTCATCACTTTTTATCAGGACAAGACAGAATAAGATCAATTCCCCTGAACATGCGTTGTAAGCCAAAGAATTGTACTGATAAAGCGGCCACCATTTTGAAAATCACTGTCAGCAAAATGTAAATCGCAGACATGAGGTCAATTAGAATTAAGTTTTCTCTTCCTTCATCCATCAGTGCGACCCATTACAAATCCAGGAATAGTGTGACAGCAGCATTATCGTCTGAGTGGAATCCAACGGCATAGAGGAATTAGCAAAGCCTGGGTACTGTGATACGTGGTGTTTCCACATCTAAAGGATACTTGACTAGAGACAATTTCAACCTTGGCTATTCAGAAACTGTTCCAGTGATGGTTAATGCAGTTGTCTATTTGTGATCTGATAGTCAAAGAACTGTAATCTTTTTAAATAGTAATCTTGGAAAAGAAACTATGCAATGACACATAGAATATTCTGTTTTTTAATGTCATAAAGAATTTAAATAGACCCAAAGTTATAATTTTAAAATCAGTTTTTATTTTTTTTGTTTTTACTTCATTAGGATTTTGATACTTTCAAATTCAAAGTCTCAAAATCTCAAATAAAAATTGTGGCAATATGCTATAATATGAGCCTTACTTAGTAGGATATTCTTTCAAATTCCTTATCTGAAATGTACATCATCTTCATCGACCTCTCCCCAACAAAAGTGCTGCCATCGCGGTCTGGTCACAAGATTGGGGGCACTGCTAGGGCACACCATGGCCTGTTAGGAGGCCTCGACACGGCGGGCACTTCCAGACACATCATGTGAGGCTGTCCCCAGAGAGGCTGGAGATTATTTGTGGTGTGGCACTTTTTAATGTACAGATAATATACTGTCAGGAGCCTACTTAAAGTGGAAGCTGTTTTAAAGTTAAAGTTGTTTTAAAAATTACTTTTGGAAGAAAGCACGATATAAATAAATATAAATACCTTAAAATCAAAAATGTTAAGGGAAAATGTATGCACAATTTTGCCACCGGGGCACAACTCTTTGGTTTCCTAGAGTAACCATTTTCAATTGTAATCTGATTAAACATTTCATTTAATTATGTATTTTTGCTTAACATCATATCCTAAGCATTTGCAATGTTTCCATAGACTGTTGAGTGACATACGGGACCATCACTTATTAACTCTTTCCTGTCATTAGACACTTAGGTTGTTTCCCACCTCACCCTATTTCAGAGACTCCTGCAGCATCAGGAACGTCATAATGGTAGCCAACATGCTTCTTGAGCTCCCTGTTAAATTATGTGAGACTGTAAACCTTAATTTTCACATCTATAAATGGGTATAATAATACTTAACTAATGGCTTTGCGGTAGGGAGAATTGAAAGAGAATACACATAAAGGATTTAGCTCAATACTGGCACATGGTGAAAACTCAGTAAAGATACCTTCATATCAACACCATCGTCACCATCATTTCCAGTTCATCTTCAGTTCTCCATTTTGGGGCATCGCTTTCTTTGGGAGGTCTTTTGGTTTTCCCAAGTCTTGATGAGGTGCCCTCTTTGTGCCCATAGCACCACCAAAATGGCCTTGTAATTATTATATCATAATTGCATATTTACCTCTTACCTGTTTCCTCTGCTGGATAATAGGCTCTTAAAGCCAGGGGCATTGTCATTGACCTTGCCAGTGACGGTAAATAGCAGTTGACTCTCCATTAATGCTTGTTGAATGAATGAATACGTGAATGGATGTTTTATTGAATTAAAACTTTGCATCTGCATAGATTTATAAGAAAGCAGTGAGTGGTTTTTTTCTTATGTGATGGTCAAAGAATGTTTTTTTGTTACAGTCCACTGATGTCTGTGAGCAGATCTTGAGGGTGGTAGGTAGGTCCAATCGACTGGAAGAATTGGTATTGGAAAACGCTGGACTTAGAATGTGAGTATTTTCCTGGATATACAAATATGTTAAAACTTATTTATTTATTTATTTATTTATTTATTTGCCATTTACTTTTCAGTTAATATATAGGTAAAAATAGTTGGGTTGCTCATATATTATGAAAAAAAAAATCCCTCATGATCCCTATCATTATCATGAAGGTCAAGCAGTTGATGACATCTTTTACTGTGATGCCACTTGGTGTTCTTGAGAGTATGATGTGTAGTGGTTGAGTGTGGCCTTGGGCAAGTTGTTTAAAGCTCTCTGAGCCTCAGTATCTTCGTCTATAAAATGGGCATAATAATAGTGCCCACCTCATAGGGGTATAGTTGTGAGGATAAATGAACTAACATGTAAATTGCTTAGAAAAGTGCTTTTCGCATTGTAGACACTATTAGCTTTTATTATCACCCTTAATAGTATTCATAGCAGTTCATATGAATTTACTGCTTTGCTTTGATCAGCTTCAGTCATTTCTCTCTATTTTCAAATTAATACTTACGTAGTCTTTATCTAGTGGTTCAGTAATCAATATCCATGCCTTACTTAGGGCACAAGAAGTTGGAATCTGTTAGAACAAAAGGCTTTCTTGCTACCAAGTAGGGAGGGTGGACAGTTTTGTAATCATAGTACCTAGTGTGTTATTTCAAGTTAAACGTAGCTAAAATAGTGATTTTGATTTTTGTAGTCTTTAAACTCAGTAGTTAGAGCAGCCAGTTTTGCATTCATGAGTATTGAATGAAATGAGAACTAAAATACAGTGAACAGCTTACTGTAATTTTTGTGAAAAGCAGGCTCGATTCAGGATTTTTAAAAATAAATTATGGAGGGGCCAAGTTAACAGCTTCAACAATGTGTCTCTAAAGAGACAATTACATATTTTCTTTTTACTTTTGAATGGGGTTTTGGCCAATCAAAATGATCCACATTCTGGCTGTGGTTTTATACATCCTCTAATGAGGAAATACACTTGCATAAAATAGATGGGATGTTAACAAACATTTGATATCAAGATTTCCATTGCAAGGGAAGTTTCTCTTTTTTTTAGATTTCACTCTAGCTGGTCTAAGCTTTAGGTGTTTTTTTATTTGAGCAGTTTTACATTTTGTGTTATGTAATCTTACTGTTTTGTTTGCTTGCAGAGATTTTGCACAAAAACTGGCCAGTGCTCTCTCACATAATCCTAACTCAGGACTCCACACAATTAACCTTGCTGGCAACCCACTGGAGGATAGAGGTATTGTAGCATTCTCATTACCATTGATGCCAGAATTGTCAGAGCATTAGAGAGTTTTAAATCTAAAATTAGCCGGGCCTCCATGGTAGTGTCAAGCTAAGTTGCAATTATGTTATAAATGCTGCTTGTACTTTGTTGGCTTCTAGTTCTTTCCTTCCTTTCTTATAAATATGCATGCTAAATTTTTATTATCTGATTCACATTTTTAGAAGTGATACAAAAGGGAAGGAGGATATTATTTTTTAAATATTGTATTAGTTACCTATTGCTGTGTAACAAATTATCGCAAACTTAGCAGCTTAAAACCACACAGATGTGCTGTCTCAGTTTCCTTGAGTCAGTCCATGTCCAGGTTAGCTGGGTTCTCTGCTCAGGTTCTCACCAGCTGAAATCAAGTTGACGGTCGAGGCTGTAATTTCATCTGTGACCTGGGATTCTCTTCAGGCTCACTGGTTGTTGGCAGAATTCAGTTCCTTGGGACTGCAGGACTGAAGCCCCCATTCTCTTGCTACCTGTCATTCAGGACCACTCCTAGCTGCCAGAGACTGGGATCAGGTCCTTGCCACATGGCCCTCTCTTTTCACAACATGGCAGTTTGCTGGTTTCCGAGCCCAGTGGGAGGGCCTCTCTGATGCCGTTTCTTTCAAAAGGCTTGCCTGATTAGGCCAGGCCCACCTTGGACATACCCCTCTTTTGATTAACTCAAAGCCAACTGATTAATAACCTAATCATGTGAGTGATGTTCCATCATAGTCACATGAGGGGGTTTATATAGGGTATATACACCAGGGGGTGGGAATCTTGGGGACCACCTACTGCAAATATCTTCTACTATTTCATATTTGACAAGATTTAAGTGTGAGACTAGGGAGAAGGTGAAGGACTAGAATTAATGAGGACGCACAAGGTTTCATTAAAAGTGATTTGCTCAGTAAAGGGAAGAATCAGTAGATGTAGAAATTGAAAGGTGAGAATTTCAGTTCTCATTGATGTTTGGGGCTTGAAATAAGGAGGTATATCTTTAGAAGGAATATTTGTTTTCATTATCTGTTGTTTCTGTTGCAAATGTGAACCAGCTCTGTTGAATAAGAGCCTTTCATCTTTCAACGTTGTATATTTGATGAAGATTAATTATTAAACTGAACTGAAGATACTACTATAGGCACTCAGTTTTGCTTTTTGTTCCTAAAATGGACATGGTTCTGTGTTGAGAAGATCTCGTGTGATAGTCAAGCAGAAATCTCCAGGGTAACGTCCAGCATCTGAAGCAGTAGATCTAAAGGAGGGTTGTGACTGGAA
Organism: Cabassous unicinctus; assembly: GCA_029593785.1. Taxonomy (NCBI): domain Eukaryota; kingdom Metazoa; phylum Chordata; class Mammalia; order Cingulata; family Chlamyphoridae; genus Cabassous; species Cabassous unicinctus. The sequence continues at coordinate 13,168 of JAQZBX010041378.1, forward strand.
TAGCAAACTGGATCACCTGGAAAGCATCCTCACAGCACAAAAGCTGGGAAGGATGGATGCTCGTTCCTGGAATTGCAGTTCTCTGGGAATAATGTTTCCTTTACAGACGTTCCCTCTATTAATCAAACTCTACAGAGGGGTGAGTGTGACAACGTGGAAACTGTGTAGATCACCTTTTATCAGCAAGGGGGGCCTTGGTCTTGCATCTTATCTGAGATGGGGTGGAATCCAGAGAGGTCATTATTGGAGGCTGGAGGCAGGTGTAGATGGACCCGGAAGGGGCGTCTCTTAGCAGTGGGGAGATGCAAATTAAACCACAACAGACACCATTTATTTCACACCCAGTAGAACGGCTGTCATCAAAATAAGCATTGGCAAGGAAGCGGAGAAACTGGAACCCTCAAACATTGCTGGTGGGGATGTAAAATGGTACAGCCTCTTTGAAAAATGGTTAGGCAGTTTCTTAAAATGTTAAACACAAATTTACCATACAGGCAAGCAGTCCCTCTCCTAGGTATCACCCAAGAGAAATGAAAGCTGTGTCCAAACAATGACTTGCACTCGAAGAGCCAAAAAGTCGAAACAACCCAGATGCCCATCAGCTGATGAGTGCATGAACAAAATGTGGGGTATCTGGGCGATGGAATTCTACTCAGCAATCTAAGGGGATGCTGCAGTAGGCATGGTCCTCATTAACCCCAAAGACCACCTGCCATTTGGATTTGAGGGTCTGGGCAGGGGCGAGTGAGCATGAGACCCTCCATCTCCTCCCTTATCCTGAATGTCATGCCACCTCAGTGCGGTGGCCTTTCTCTGGCCCTCACCTCTGAGCTTCCCTTTTGTCTGAGCTTCTGTGATAGCCCTTCCTTCTGCCTGCATTATAATTCGATGTCCCTCAGGCTGACCTCTCTCCCCAGCCGTCCACCAGCTGGTTTCCACACGCCTGGCCCTCCTCCTTCCCTTGAATGATAGTTAAGTTCATCGAAGCATATTTACATTTTATATATATTTATACCTACCTCCTGTTTGATCCGTGTCCCTTGAGAACCCTGAGTAGTAGACTTTCCCTCATCTAGCATCTAGCATAAGATATAATCAGTTGATCTTTAAATTCACTTTGATTTAATTTTGTCTTAATTCTCTCCCTACTTATTTATTTATTTAATTTTATTTTTATTTTTCATTTTTAAATTTGTTTTTTTTTAGGAGGTACCAGGGATTGAACCCAGGACCTTGTCCATGTGAAGCAGGTGCTCAACCACTGAGCTACACCTGCTCCTCTTTCCGTAGTTTTTTAATTGCACTTAAAACATGGTGACATGTATGGAAATCTCTTTTGTATGGATGGGAACCTGTGCTCAAAGATGACATTTCCCTGCCTTTTTCCTCCACCTTCCTACCTGAGAGACCTGTTTTTGTGAATTCTTTCATCTGTCTGCAGCCCATTCACAAGTGCTTTAATTGCAAAAATTCCAAGAATGCTTTCCTTACCCTCAAGTGTACAAACCGACTCTCCAGCGTGCCTCCGGCTCACATACATTCAAGTTTTGACACTCCTGAAAATATTTTCTCAGGCCAAGACTTGCCTTTTTTCCATCCTAATTTCCTTGCCCTTGGGCAGCTGTCAACTCCAGTATTTCTCACCTGTTTTCACTCTTGGGTCTGAGCCTCAAAGGCGCCTTTTGTTCATGCTCGGCATCTGAAGTGAGGGGCAGCTTTTTTGCTTGTGGGTGGAAGTTCAACAAGAAATCCAATTGAGTATGAAATATTTACTGAAATTTCAGTTGGGAAAAACCTTAATAATTTTGTTTCTGAGCTTTTCAATGACAGTATTTTATATTTGTAAGCAATCAGAAGCATGGGGGAGGAGCTTATAGTTAAACTGTACAGTGTATGAAGCAGAGCAGACAAGGAAAAGTGTTTACAAGGAAACTCAGGAAAACAAGGCAAATAGTGCCTTTTCAGCTAAGTAGCCCAGAATTCCGAGAATAAACATCACATGGATTTGATTGTACCTGAATCATCCACTCAGGGACTTACTGGAAACTCCGAAAGGAAGTTGGGCCCTTTGTTTCGTGACATGAATGCGTTTGCAGGAAACTGCCTTTATTTGCAGCTCAGTTTCCTTATATCTTTTGCAAAGGACGGGCCTTCAGCCTTCTAATTGCTCAGGCTTGTGCTAAGGAGGTTAAGGAGGATTTGGTAAGCAAAGGTGCAGTGGGAAGTGCTTGAAGCACTAGATGCCCTGCTCTCTCTTTCTTGGAAAGAGCCACACAAGGCACCGAAAAGAAGACACACGTGCACGAGGTCTTACTCTGTTTACCAGCTTGCTCTTGGCCTTCTTCTAAGGTTGGGCCAAGACTCATTAGCAGGTCATGAAATAAATTCAATAGTTCATGAGAAGCATAAAAAAATAGAGAAGGAAGTAGAGTGCATTGTTTTGGGGAACTTTGGTTTTTCTAATAGATGTGTCTACTTATATTTTTGTATGAGGTTCCTGCATCATGATGTCAGCTATAGTTCTTTATGTGGGACATGGTGAAAAAAAGAGGGGGCGCAGGAGGGATTTGGAAACGCAGATCCCTGCTCTGGCTGGACTTCCTTAGCTAGTTCTGTGGTCAGTCCCCTGGGCTGACTGGGTGGCCAGCCCGGGTGTTCTCAGACATCCCCGTGTGTGTAACCTTTGGATCCAACTCTGCTTCCTGGATCAAAGCTGGGTATTGTCAGACACTGTAGCTCTTCTCTCTCTGCCCATTTCAATTCTTCGTTTTCCTAAACATTACAAACTCCATGCTCCATTCTTCCTAGTTGCTCTACTGTGTGGCCTCAGCCTTGAAAGGAGGGCTTGTCCTGACTGCTTCCCCTCACTTTAGTCTATATTTTATTTTATTTTTTGAAAACTAACTTAGAATGCTATCTCAGAGTGTTTATCTTTTGAAAATGTTGACCTGAAGTATTTTTTTCTTGACTATCTGGTGGTGGCTCTGATTTGATCTTTTGTATAAGAGAAGAGGAATAGATTCTGGAATTGCAGTTTACATGTTTTTGGTGCTTTATATCTCTTTCCTGTCTTCAGTGTATGCCAGTGGGTTCTGGAGTCAAAATACACAGGCTTGATTCTGGGCTCCACCACTTTCTAGGTGGTTTTCCTTGGAAAAGTTACCTAACTTCTCTGTGCCACAGTTTCTTCCTCTTTTAAACATGGTAGAACCTACTACGTAAGGGTTAAATAAGATAATACACATCAAAGGATAATAGCCTGTCACATACTGTGCATTCAGTAAATGTAGCTTTTACTACTTCTTTTGAGTCATAAAATAGTCCTGTGATGTAAATAGCACAGGTGCTAGTATTCTGTTTTATGGATGAGGAAACTGATTCTGGACAAAGCTTGCAGAGCGTACCTGATATGAATTACTCAGAATCTTGTCGGGGTTTTCCTGAATAATCAATTAGTCAGCCATTCTCTCTCTTACTGGAGACAATTTTGTGCATGCTTCTTGAGAAACTTTGGCTTATTTCATAGCATATCAGTAAATTTTCTTAATTACCTTAATGTTTAAAGGTGCCAGGTTTTTGAATGACAGGTACAAAACAGAAAGTACTTTTCTTTAGATTCATGATTTCAAACAATTGTCATTTTTTTTGGTTACACAGGGTAAAACAATATTTAAAATCTGGACTTTTGGATTTTAGGGCATTTGTAAGTCCGATGTTGTTGAATCCATTTTCCCCCCTGCCCCTTTATTCCTATTTTCTTTGTTCTTGACTCTCTTTCTGTGACCCTTAATTTTTGAAATGGAAGTACTTCATTGTATTTTATTTGTTTATTCATTTCTTTTCTTAGTGTTTCTGAACTCTTCAGGGAAGCTGTAAGAATTAGACATCTAAAGCTTTTTACTGATCTTTGTTCTGGTAACTCAGTGTTTAACTCTTTATGCTTAACAGACAAGAAGGAGGCCTTTTCTTCCCCCACAACGTGATGGTAGAACTCTGTAGGCAGGGTTTTGTTAAATTATTAATTTTGGTGCCTCATGTTCACAAAAGATCTACTTTATAGTTTTAATCTACCGTGTTAATCATATTGATACCAGAAAATCCAAGTGTTAGAGGTTTGGATGACAGTATCATAAGTTTTTAAATACATGCATGATTAATAGGTTAAATCTGCACTGTCAAATTTAATTTCCTGTGTTTGTAAGTTAATGGCATCAGATGGCAAATTATGAAAGTAGGCATTTTGTAATTACTTTTTTATTAGGCAAAAATATTCCAAAGCAGAGGGAGCTATAATCATTTCATTCTGGAAGGAGAAATAAAAATAAGACCATTTTTTCTTCTAAATTTGACAGACATTAAAAAGCCAAAAAAATCACGAGAAGAAGAATCTACCTGGTAAAGACTCCAAATGAAAGCTTTTAGCAGTGGATTTTGTTTTAATTCACAGCTCTGAAAGCTATGGTTTGCTGTATTTTTTATTTTTATTTTTTGATAGAATTGAACAGTAGCATTTTGGCCAAAGGTATAGTCTCCTCTGTCCTTTTTGTGGTCATCTGTGGCTCCTTTGGATAAGTAGGTTCAAAAGGTATAGGGCAGGTTACATTTTATGTAAAAAAAATTCTCCTGCGCATTTGTCTGCCACCCGCCTTCAGTTTATTCACGTTGCCAGTGACTGGTTTGTGCCCTTAAACCTTTATTCCCGTTTCTGAACTCTGCCAAAGTGGGGGTCCTTTGTGTAATAACCGTTCTAGAGACTAAGTGGCCAACCTGTCAACCTTCTCTTCCCCAGAACAGATTCATCGTGTTTACTCTCTCTCCTCAATGGCTGTGTTTAAGAATCATTATTCTCTGCCGGGATTGTTGACATCTACGGTTTTTGAGTTGTTCAGTGTATAGTTCTTCTGTCTGTGAATAACCCTTGACCAGGTAAACTCCCCCTACCTCATGGCAACTTCCCAGTCAGAGCCCAAAGTTGCCTCAAAGAGCTAGTCCATTGGATGGAACACTCCAGGTTGCAGGTACTACAAACAGTGAACTACTGGGTCCTTCTCATGCAGAGTGTGTGATCTTGCCTTCTGGTTCATTTTATATGGTTCCAGATCATTTTTTATTATGACAGCTGACATTTATTGAGAATGTGTGTGTGCCAGGCTGCATGCTAATGGCTTTTCATGCATTATCTCATTTACTTTGCATGGCACCCCTGGATCTGTAGGTACTATTATTATTTCTATTTTTCAGGTGACTCAACAGCACTGCTTTAGTGCTATTGTCCTTCCCAGTGAATGGATGGAGACCTAGAGGGATGGGGAAAATTTCCCCGAGTCACCCAGCCTAATCTGAACCCAGGAGTATCTGGCTCCTCTGCTGTGTGCTGTATCCCAAAATAAAGAGTATAGGGAAACCTGAATATTTGAAGTATATATGAAGCTGTCCTAGAAGCAAAAAGTTCATATTCCAAAAATTAAAATATGCTGCCTTTGAATATAAGCAGTTACAGTATTTCACATTGTTATAAAATGATTTAACTTATTTTAAAAGATTTCCACTCCGGCACTATTAGGTACTTATTCTTACTCTAGTTTATATTCTGAGAAGCGAGAGAAACCTTCCCAGATCAATTTAGTTCTCTCATTTTCTTTTTAAACGAACAGTACTGACCCCAGGTATATCTTTCATTCCATTAGCACTTAGCAATTGTCTTTCTTTAAGGAAGAAATATATTTATGACATGTGGATGCCTAAAAAAATGGAAACAAAGCATTTCATCAAGAAAGCAGCAAAAGAAGAAATAAAAATAAAAAATTTAAAAAAGAAATAAAAAGCAGCAGTCTAATTTTGGATTTTTTATATTAAAAAGAACTGCTCTCTAGCACATCAAGGCCCATAATCTGTTCTACTTTTTGAAAACTTCATCAGGAACAATAATTTGAAATATGCTTTTCTTCCAGGATATAAAACCACAGTTTTTAATTAAATGTGTGTGCTCTTAAGTAGCCATTATATGTTTCTAGTAACTTAGTCTAGAATTTGATAAAAATGCTTTAACTGTACTATCTTGTATTTGTACCTTTAATCCGGTTTACCTTTTGTTCTATTTTGTTCTTATAAATAAACTATCAAACATGACTTTCTTCACCTTTTTTCTATTTTAGGAGCTTCACTTTTTATTACTTTTATTGCTTTTGTGGTAATCAGATTTCCAGAGAAGTATGTTGCTGGGTTGTTTATTCTGTTTTGTCTGTCTTCCTCTTTTAAAGTAGTGTATGATTAAGGAAAGGACAGCTGGCAGGTGTCACCAGTGGTGTGTGAGACTCGATCCACTCTGTCCAGGGGTTAGTTAAAGGCATCTATAATCTTATGTGGTGTTTACAGGTGCCTGACGCGACAATAGTATTAAAAGTTAAATCTTGTCATTTTCTCAAACAGTGAAGCTAAATAACTCAAATGTGAAGTTCAGTGGTGGGTTTTAGCAGGTAAGACTTTGGTCTCTACTGGATAATATTTTCAGGATGATGTGAAGCTATGAAGTACTTGATGTGGATTCGGGGATGTTGGTTTTTCAACATTGGCGCAGCATTAACTTTGCTCAGTAAAATAAATAAAAGAATTGGTCTTGAGTGGTCAGTGATAATTTTTATCAAAATTTGAAAGGGGGAACCTGGTATTCTTCCCTCTTCCATACCTGATTTTTTTGAAGTAAGTTTTTCTTTATTGAAGTGTGAGGTACATTCAGAAAAGTCCACAAATCCCAAATTCACATCTTAATGAGTTTTTACAACATCCCACGCAAACTTCCAAGATCAAGAAATCGAACTTTGCCAACACCCCACAAGTCTTCTTGTGGTTCATCTCTGCAGTTAGGTCTCCCCGCTTCTTCTACCCCTTTCCCCGCCCTAAGGGATCCCTTCTGTTCTGACCTCTACCAGCATAGATTAGTTCTGCCTGCTCTTGAATGTCATAAATATAAAATTATATGGTATGTACTCTTTGGTACGTGGCTTCTTCTGTCCTTTGTGCAGAGGTTTTTAATAATGGACTCATTTTCTTGAAAAGATAAAGGACTATGGAGATTATTTTTTATTTTGAATAACAAAAATATTTTATTAAAATATAAGATTTACAGAAGTTTTCAGACCAGCCATACAAAACAGTCACAAGTTTTTTTTTAAAGGGAGGATTCTGTACTTCTCAGCAGAGTCACAACGTTATTAGTGAGGCTGGGATGATTGTTTAATGTTCCCATTTTGGTCCGATCAAACTTGTCCATCTACAGTGTCTACGTAAAGCTAGACTTGGCTAGAGGGTCTATTCCAAAAAACAACAGGTTAGCTGCTTTTAACCAAGCCATTTAATTAGGTCACCATTAAAAGGGGGTGTGGAGGAGCTCATGAAATTAAAATAAAACCACCTTCCTCCTTAAAGATGAAAATAAAAACACCGTGCCCCTGCAGCTAACCTTGACGGCTACCTTCGTTCTCAGTGCCTTATACTCAAGCCCTTCTAGGGGGAAATGAGTAAGAGCAGGAGAGGGGTGGCAGCTTTTAACAACTATCCATATGATACTTCCAGCCTCTGCCCATGCTTTACCACAGGGAGCCAGGACAAGGCATAGATTTGCTAATGTGCATCTAATCACCAAAGGACTGAAGATGCCTGGGCTTTTATTCTGTAATGGCTCTAAGACTGTGTCCCTTAAACGCCAGCAAAAAAGGAAGAAGTCTTGGCAGAACAGGAGATTCCACTTGATGATCAGATCGACTTCAGTTATTCATGGCATAGCGCCTAGTCCATGCTGTTTCTATGCCTTGGGCTTCCTTGTTTTCCACTGCTCCACTACATCCTGTGCTAATGGATCATCTGGATTGGGAGCACTTAACAAAGTCTGGAACGATAGCAGAACTGTGTGGATCTGCAGTGCTGGTACCACTTACCTTTCAAAGTACCTGAACATATCCCAACTTGTCTACATTAGGGTGATAAATTTTGGTCATGAAATGTACTTTAGGGGCTGCCATTGGGTATTCTTCTGGAAGGAATAGTTCAAGTTTAAAAGTCCCTCCCTGGAAGGGGGAATCTTGGGGGCCACCAGTGACCACGTGAAACTAACGGACGTTGCTGTCATCTGGTTCATCTTTAATACTGGGAACTGGTTCTGCCAGCAGACGCTGGGTTTCCTTGATAATCCTGTGGGCAGCTCTGCCATCTTGTCCGATCTCGAGTTTGGCCTCCGGTTTTGTCTCCAGCTCCGCTCGCCTCACACGCGAGTGAAAGTCCCTATCTATTTCTTTTTATTTCAGTTTTGATAAATTGTGTCCATTTTTTCTCAATTGACAAATTTTTTACATAGCGATTTTAGTATACTCTTCAATTATATTTGCTACATCTGGAGGATCTTTACAGATATACCTTTTTTCATTTCTGATTTTGATAATTTGATATCTCTCTCTTTAAACCAGTCTTGATGGGATTTATTAATTTTATTAGTCTTTTTAAAGAACAAGCTTTGTTCATTTTGCTTGTTTCATGGCTACTTTCTATTTAATTGGCTGCTTCCCTTTATTATTTCTTTCCTTCTGTTGGTGGGGATTTGTTTGCTATTCCTTTATAAACATCTTGAGATGGATACTTAGATAATTTCCAAATTTTCTCCCTTTTTAATATATGTAGGTATTAAATAATAATTTATGTAGGACTATGGATTTCCCTCTAAGCATGGCTCTAGTTGTATCCCCCCAAATTTAATGTCATAGGTTTGTTATTTAATTCACAATATTAAAAAAAATTCCATAGTGATTTCTGCATTAATCTATTATTTAGAAATATATTGCTTAAGTTCCAATTGTTTGGGGATTTTCTAATTATCTTTTTGAATTAATTTCTATCTTAGTTCCATAGCAGAGGTAGTAGTGCACATAGAGGAGTTTATAAAGCAGGCTCTGTAGGATTTCATGGTAGTTAAGGACATAATGCTGTATGATTTGTTGAGACTTGCTTCATGGCTCAGCACATGGTGAGCATCTTTGGCAGATGTTCCATGTGCACTTTGAATAAGTGTGTTCTGCAGTTATTGAGTAGTGTTTTAAGTGTCAATTAGATATTTTTTTCATTATGGTCTTAAAACCTTCTATATTTTTATTGACCTTTTTGTTTTTCAGCTACTGACAGTTATGTTTAAAAAAAAAAAAA
>JAQZBX010041379.1:0-22364 GCA_029593785.1 Cabassous unicinctus
ATAGATTGGAAAACTATGATATATAAAAATCATTGTCAGATATGTAATTGCCAAATATTTTCTGATACTCACAGGTTATCTTTTCACTCTCCTAAAAATGTCTCTTGATGCACAAGTTTTTTGTTTTGATGATTCCAATTGATCTATTTTTTTTTCTCTTGTTGTGCATGCTTTTGACATCATACATAAGAATTTATTGCCAAATACATGGTCCTGAATATTTTCCCTAAAATTTCCTCAAAGTGTTTTATGAATATAGCTCTTATATTTATACTATTGATTCAATTTGTGTTAAATTTTGTATATGGTATGGGATAGGGATCAAATTTCATTCTTTTGCATGTGGATATTCAGTTTCCCAAATAGCATTTTTGAAGAAACTCTTCATTCCCCCATTGAATATATTCAGAGCTAAAATATTCAAATTTCCAGTTTTCAACAAAAAAAATGGAAGGAATACAAATAAACAGTAAAAAATGACCATACAGCAAAACAAAATAAAGTGAAAGAAACTATCATTGAGGAAGAAAAGACATTGAAATTGCTAATCAAAGACATAAAATCAGCTCTCCTAAATAAGTTCAATGAACTAAGAAAATACAAGGATAGAGCACTATGGGATTCAGGAAAATAATGTATAAACAAAAAGACAATTCGATAAGAGATATAAAATTTTGAATGGAACCATATAGACTTTCTGGAGATGAAAAGTACAATAACTGAAATAAAAAAAAAATCATTAGAGTATTTCAATAGTAGTTTTGAACAGATTAAAAAAATATCAGTGAACTTGAAGATTAGAAAATTGACATTTTATATTATGAGGATGAGAAAGCATAATGAGTGAAGAAAGTGAACAGAGCTTAAGAAATCTGTGGGAAACTATGAAGCATAGCAACATATATATTATGGAGGTCCAAGAAGGAGAAGAAAGAAAGGAAGGGTGAGAAAAAAATATTTGTAGATATAATGGCCAAACAATTCCCAAATTTAATGAAAGGCACAAACAAAAAGTTCAACAATTTCCAAATAGGATAAACTCAAAGAGAACCAAACTCAGGCACATTATAGTCAAAATGTATAATACAAAAGACAGAGAGAATCTTGAAAGCTGACATTAATAAGACAGGAATATTAGAAACTCAGAGGTATGTGGAAATGACAGACTGCACTCTGAAATAACTATTGGGTGAAAAAGAAATCACAAAGGTTGAATGAAAGTTCATAAATATGAAAGAAAGTGAAAACATAACATAAAAACTTAAGGGATAAGGCAGAAGCAGTGAGAGCTCAACAGGAAATTTGTAGCTGTAAATGCATATATTTAAAAAGAAGAAAGAAAATAAAAAACCTAACTTTACACTTCAAGAAACCAGGAAAGAAGAGCAAGTTAAACCCAAGGTTAGTGGAAGCAGTGTTAAGCCAGCCTTGTAATGAGACTAAAAATAGTCTGAGGTGGAAGTTCAGAGTTCTCTTGGGTCTTTCTGAGCATGTTTTACTCTGGAGATGTGCATACTCTTTAAATTCCCTTCATATACATGGATACTGCAAATACTCTAAGTTTCCTCACAAAATTCTCTCTAGTCTTTATATTGGCAGACTCCGAGTTTTCTATTTTACATCCCAACCATGTAATCTTTTGCCCCATTGACTGCAATTTAATGTTTTCTTACAGTGATTAGCTGCCATGCCTCCCACTTCTTTAGCCAGAGCATATTCTTGGACAGATGAGACAGAGATGAGGAGTTTGGATCAGATTCTCATCACATGCCACCAGTCAGGATGGAATAAACATACCTACACTTTCTGTGAATAATATGAGCTCTGTTAAGTAGCTTGGGATCCACATTGGGAATGAAAACCTCACTGGGTAGTATTTGGGGTTAGAGCTAGTAAAAGCAACAAAATGCTTTCCTGCAATTTTTAATTTGCATTTTCCTTCATTCAACATTAACTTGGTTTCTGTAAACCTTTGGCTATTTTCCAAAGTCCTGAGGAATTTGCTTCTTCCAGTTTTTGCTTGTTTTTCAACACTTATGTGAGGGAAGAGTATTTTGGAAGTACTTTCTCTGTGATCTTGCTGATGTCAATCCCAGAGATATATTTTTAAATCAATCCCATAATTGTATCCTCAAAACCATCCATGTGATGTTTCTTGCTATAAAATGGGAATAACTAAAATATATTGGTGCTATTTTTGCAAAGATTCCAACATGGCTATTTCCTAATCCTCTAAGGTTTGGGAGAGTCAGTCCATCAGCAGATCCCTTCACTCCATTAAAAATATATTGAAACACTAAGTAACTAACAGTATCAGCACCCTATCTAGACACTAGCCCATATGTTTGGTAGTTTTTCTGAGATGGACTGGGGTATGACAAGGAGACATTATACCCAATATTGGTGTGAGTTTCCAGGAAAACAGGATAGGAAGAAGTCTTTACTCAGGGACTGAAGGAACTCTCTCCTGACTGAATAAAGACTTTAAGAGAATAAAAATTTGCATTGTTGATTTCAGAGACAAATTCTAATTAAAAGATATTTATTCAATTATAAATTTTATAACTCTAGAGAAGAAAATTTTCTGTATGCATGTCAAGTGCTAAATGACTTTAGAAAAAGTTATTTAAAATTTTAATTATAACTTTATGGATTGTCAAATATTGAGGTGAGATTTGAATTGTAAAGGAATAGAAGTTTTCAATGAAAGTAATTCATTTCCCGAATATATCCAGACAAATAACAGGGAACACATTTTGACCAAAATTCTCCATATTTTGTGAGCATATATTGTGATAGAAAGCCTAATTTCTATGCAATTAATTTCTCAATTTGGAATTCTTGGAATTTTGGAATTGGTAATCATTTCATTTAACAGAGTCTATTTGTGGCAGTGATTGTACACTATCTAGAAAGAGGAAGACAATAGTAGAGCTCAATCTAAACATTGAGGAATCTTTAATCAACTAGACACAGAACAGTAATTATAATGTTTGTGTTTCTTCCAAATTTGAAGCTGATGAAATTTACCCAAACATTCTCACTAAAACCAGCTTTGTAGGAATGTCTGTGACCAATAGGTCAAAAATAAGTATGGAAGCAATAACAGGAAAGCTTGTTTTATAATAATAGTACATATAATTGACTATAAATTTACATAATGGCAGCATTATTTAGACCCAATGTCTGTCAAAGTCTCTGAAAGTTTTCAATACATATTTATTGCAGGAAAGAATGAATGAAATATAGATTGCCCTCCATTAAAAAGATGAACTTCAGACATCAATAGAAAACTTATCTGTATCCTCTTCAGAAAAAGAGCTTCTGTTTATTTGTGCATCTAATAAATATTCATACAGTTGACATTAAAGTGTAAAATAATGATAAATTGTTTTCAAATATGAATTCTTTTCAAATATGGAAAGAAGTATATTCACTCTAATCTGGGAGATTAAAATTATGGAGAACAAGTTTGAAAGGCTGGCAGTTAAGCCCATTTTTCTCATATGTTAACATTCATAACAGTACCTTCATTTTATTGGGGAGTCTCTTTCATTTCTTCCTGTAACTAAGATGGGTCTTTCTCCACAGCCTTACCCTTTCTCTGCTTTTAGGGTAGCATATTACTCTACTTTCCTAATACAGTTGTAGGTTGGACGGAGGGGGGCAAATAATTGTTTTTCTGGTTTAGTCCCAGTCCTAGGTACTGTGTCCTTCAGTGTGGGGTATAGAGACTTCTCAGGGGTCTTGCTCCTACATCATCTGCCTCAGAGAAGCCTCATCAATGTTGCCAGGTAAGGAAAGGTTACCATCTTCCAGCAAGGGGAAGTGGGATACTTCATAATGACCTAAGATTTAAGGTTCTCAAGTGCTTTGACCAGATGCCCCATCCCAAGTCTTCTAGTTCTATTCCTTCCCCATCAGTGATGTACTTTAGTAAAGATTTCCCAGGGCTGTGAAATCAAACTTTTGCTACTCTCATTGTGATTAAATCATAATTAATCACATGAAGAACCTCAGGATATTGATGTAAACACACTTCTCAGAATTATCTCAATGGGGGAGGAGGTTGGAGTATTTATATGCCAATTCCTGTCAAAATTTCATTGACCATTACCAGGAATGAGTTAATCTTCTGGAAATTCTTGCATATGGTAAATGCCAGCACAGCTGACAGGCTGCACTTTAGAGAAAGCTTTTGGGCAAAGAGATACATATAATGGCAGTTTGGAAATCAGCATAGAACTAAAACAGAAAAGATCAAGAGTTATGGGCAGGACACTGATAGCCACTTGTATATACACTTCCTTTTTGTCCGACAAATGAAGAGCATTAAAAAATTACACCCTTAACTGAAATTCATGAACTCTAATTAAAGAATTAGAACTATGGTATGAATGCTTCTAGAAATCATTCCTGGTTGTCCTTTCCTTCCTCCTCTACATTCTGCCCATCAAATGCTTCAATTTCCCCCCTTCTTTCTAATCCCCAAGCCTTCCACCTTCCTTCCCTTCCAGGAGCTAATATGCTTCCTACTTCATGGGAAAATAGAAACAATCTCAGAACCTCTCTTCACCTCCTGCCTCCTATCCACAATGTTATATATGAGCATTTATCATGTCTTCTTCAGATGCATCCCAGTGGAACACGTGGAAATGTTCCTGTTTAATTATGACCCTTCCATTTATGATCAGAAAACTTACTTCAACATTTTCAACATTTTAGTTATCAACATTTACCTTTAAACCAAGCTGACACAGCCCTAAATTCTAGAAGCAGAAAAGGAAATAACACCTTCAGCTTTATTCTTAGCTTCTCCTTAGTTTTGTGCCAGCCTCACTCAGTCTGTCCCTCTTCCCCCAAACTCCCATTATTTCAACATATTCTGTTTTCTAATTGGACCTGTTTGCTAAAATACCATCTCATTAAATAGTGTAGCTATTCATACAATGACTAGAGCTGTACCCAAATTGTCTATTTATCCTGGGAAGCCTTATTAAGGTGCTGGCTTCAGAAGTAATGAAGAGGAGGGAGAGAGTTATTTCATTTGAGCAAAACGAGCTTTCATTTTTACAGTTCCTTTCCAGTCTGATTGAGATAAACTACCAGAGTTGTTGCTGTCTCCTCCCTCTCATGTGTAAGCTGATATCCTTTCAGCTGTCTCTTCTATGGACAGAATTCCAAGTAAACAGATTTATAAAAGCATGTACTACCTAAGTGAAAACATGAGTCAATGAACCACTAAAGATTTTTATTCATTGTTCAAAGAAGTTATTTTCATGCACATTTTCTGAAGATGAGGAATAAGTGTCCATCCTCACTTCTAATCATCCATTTAGACAAAGTCAGAGGCTGGACTCAAAATACCAAGAGAGAGGGACAGATTGTGAATGAGGTGGGCAGTAAAAAAAGAGTAAAATTGTCAACTGTTGAGAATAGAGCTGAGGCCATTGCTTCCCTTTTCTGCTCATGGGCTTCAGGATGTATTAGTTTGACTTATAGGTAAAAATTGGTAACAAAAAAAATGATGTTTTGCAAGTTTGCAGCAAGCTCTTCATTACCTCAGAAGATGAAAGAGTGAGCATAATAGTGTAGCCTGCTTTCCACAGTGTTTCTTTCCCTCTACCCCTGGTTACTTCACACATGGGTGCTTGGCTGAATGTAGTTTTTCTCAATGGCTACTGTATAAAAGCATGACATAGAGCCCAAAGTTCCCATGATTATCTCTCTGAGGGATAGAGAGAAAGGAAATTCATCATGAAAGCCTTTCATCTAGGCAGTCACCCAGAAGGAAATAAATTAGATTACTTTTAAATCACCCAAACTTTGGTAGCTGCGAATCCTGCCATCTAAGTCCCCTCCATCAGTTATTAATAAAAAGGTCCCATTCTCAGAGTAATTATACCATATAGACAACTAATGTTTTCTAAACGAAATATCTTCTCTGAACTTTGACATGTGTTTTAAACTAGCCATATATCCCGGGCCAGGTTCACCAATACAACAATGAGCAAACCCTATGATGAAGGTAATACATTTCCTTACCCAAGTTTCATTCCAAACCATAGCCAGAGACAAATGTTTAACACAAGGTCACCTGCATTTCTAAATCTACCATCTAAAGATGTTTGTGGATGTCAAGTGGGAGTAAGTGACAAATCTTGACTGATTCTTTGGCAGAGATAACTACAGTTTCAATTACTAACCCCTTGAGGACTTGAGGGATCATTGCTTTACCAAATCCTGCACTTTGTGATAGTCTATTTAAACATCTCTGAAGAGGCAATGAAAAAACCAAAATTGCAAAGAAGAGTCTGTGAGCAAAAAGATCCTGTGTAATTGAGCCATGTACCAACAAGAGCTGAAGATTACTTTCTGAGACACTGCTCCCAAACTTAAAGGGTTTCTAGGGAAACAAACTCAGAAAGAGGGCTTGTATTCAGAATAGAAGAAATTCTCTCCGCACTGCTCATAGATTTTTTTGGAACAAAATCATGGAGGAGTTGTTTTGACAAAACAATGTCCAATCAAGTGTATATGACTGACTTACACAATTTATAGTTCCAAAACTAGAATTTTTTATATGAAAACTTTGTACTGTTGACATATTTTTAAATTTAGACTGAATATATTTCTCAGAAGAGTGAAGCTAGCTAGCTAGATCATTTATACTTTCATGGGATTGCAAGAAAGTGAGTAGAATTAAATCTTAGAGAATTTTCTTAACTAAATTAGCTCATTTTCAAAGTTGCTACAGACTAATGATAAGAACAAAAATACATTAAAATGTCCAAGATTGGGAATGATGTCAAGAAAAATAATTTCAATGTGCTACTTGTTAGATTTTAACTTGAAATTAGTTTCTGTAAATGTTTTATTTCAAGCTCATGGAGTTTATTGGTGACTGTTGCACATACCTTGAGGGAAAGAAAGCAATAATAGGTCTCAATCTGAAAACTGGGGAATCCACAATCAGCTAGACTCAGGTCAGTGATAAATAAATCTTTGTTTCCCCAAATTTCAACCTGATTAGCTTAATTTAGCCAACTTATATTCACTGAAATACTTTTTCTAGTTAGATTGAGACACATGAAATGAAAATGGCAATAGAAACCTGATCTGCAATGATGCAGTCCAGTCTCTAGTTAGAACAACCAAAGTTGCCCTTACAATAATGTGGTTAACATTTACGTCTCATCAAGATAGAATAATTCTGTAGATGTCTGTTTGTGATATTTTGAATTTTCTTTCCCTTTTTCATGATTCCCATTTTCTAAACTGTAGTTAGAATTAGTGAGTTATTGCTAGGCAAAATGATTAAACCCTTAGTCACCATTTACTAGAGCTTTGGATAGAGGGAAACAACTCAGGCACTGAGCTCTTTTGAAAAACTAATGACTTTTTTCCTCACATATTGAGAGGCATGTGATGCTGACTTTTGTGTCCATTAATTTGTAAGGGAAAAGATATGATTATGGTTTTTGATAGGGATTGGGGAAGGAGAAGAAGAAGAAGATGAAAAGAAAGAATACAATGTCTTCTATTTCTTTTTAACAATGGTATGTATTTATTCTTTAAAATCAATTTACAGATCATTCAAAAAGAATAACACATTCTTGGATATATAAAACATTTTTACCAGTTAGCAATGAAAACCTCAGAGTTCTGCTAAAAGGAAATTGGTATTCCATTAAGTGGTTCCAAAATTTTTCTCATCAATAAGAAACTCAGAGAAACTTCATGCATCAATTAATTCCATTTGTACAAGGTAAGTAGGGAAATATACCTAATCTAGGACAGTATAGTGTATTTGAGAAAGACTAATTACACATAAAATTCATTTATAAAATACAGTGATTAGTTCAGGAGACTTTGTTTCACTTATGTGCCCACATCCATAGATGAATTGCTGGAAAGTGTGAGCATGAAAAAAAAAAAGGTCCTGTTGTCACAGAAACAACATCCAGGGCTGTTGAGTGGCTGATGCTTGATGAACTGGTATATAGTTTCATGGCATTTTTAAGAAAAAAATATCCATCTGCAGCTCCATCTCTAATTGTGCATGTGTATTCACTAGACAAAAAGGAATAAAAGAACATAGAATACAGCCAACATAAAGTAAGGTTTGATATGTTAATATTTTATTACATACTTGACTTTTCAAAGAATATTTTGTTTATATATTTTTATTCATGGCAATAAAAAGTATAACACCAAAAATATTAGTATTGGTGAAATTTTTGCCAAAAAGGGGGAAAAAAGCAAATACTGCTATTTGGTGACTTTTAGAGAAAATTTGGAGGTCAACCATAAATCAATATGCATAATATTGTCTTGATTCTACTGTGGTGTTTCTAAGGTATTATCACTATACAATTAACAAGAATTAGGAGAAATTCTCCTAATTCTCCCATTCTTCTTTATGACTGTGTGTAAAAGGCAGAAGTGAGGACAAAGCGTACCTCCATCAATCCCAGGAACCAGAAGTAAAGAGGGGATGGGCTATTTTGGCATTGAATTAAAAATATTACTCAAAAATATTGTGATCTTTTCAGATGGACCACTTGCCCAAAACCCAAGCTGAATCAATGGAAAGAATAAACAATGTGACAGAATTTATCCTGCTAGGCTTGACTCAGAATCCAGAATTGCAGAAAATCTTATTTGATCTGTTTTTCATTACCTATTTGATCACAATGGCAAGTAACCTGCTCATCTCAGTTACCATCTTCATCAGCCCAGCCCTGGGGTCTCCAATGTACATCTTTCTGTTATATTTGTCTATTATAGATGGTTTATATTCTTCTTCCATAGCACCGAAAATGATCTTTGACCTGATCTCTCAGAAAAACACCATCTTCTACAGTGGCTGCATGACCCAGCTCTTTGTTGAGCATTTCCTTGCTGGCAATGAGATAATCTTGTTAATGGTAATGGCCTTTGACCGCTATGTGGCTATCTGTAAGCCTTTGCACTACATGAACATCATGAGCCCACCTGTATGTAGTTTTCTGGTGGGGATGGCTGGGATTTTGGGTTTTATTCATGGAGCAATCCAGATTTTGTTCATGATCCAATTACCATTCTGTGGCCCCAATGCCATTGACAATTTTATGTGTGATTTGATACCTCTCCTAGAGCTGGTCTGCATGGATACTCACACTTTGGGGCCCCTCATTGCTGCCAATAGTGGTTCACTGTGTTTACTCATTTTTTGCATGCTATTGGTTTCCTATATTCTCATCTTGAGGTCCCTGAGGACTCATAGCTCAGAAGGGCATCGCGAAACCCTCTCTACCTGTGCCTCTCATGTCACTGTTGTCATCCTATTCTTTGTACCTTGTTCATTCCTGTAACAAAGACCTTTGACTTCCTTCTCTGCTGACAAAGCTGTGACCGTAGTTTTTACCCTAATAACTCCTATGTTGAACCCCTTAATCTATACCCTCAAAAATGCAGAAGTGAAAAATGTCATGAAGAAACTCTGGGATCAAATAATGAAGAAACGTGATCAATAAATGTTGATTAGAATATTTATGAAATAATTTTAGTAATATTTTATAGAAATGTATTCCCCTTTTGAATTGATTAAATGTGGAATATTCTTGATATTGTCTGAATCAATTTTTTAGGAACTCACATATTGTGGGCAGGAATAACATACATTATACACAATTGACATAGTGCTTAAAGTCCATGAAAATTTCAAGGGTCCATGGAATACTTCAATTTATTTAAAAATAAAATATAATTTTAATGTTTTTGATTGAGAAATCAGTCTATGAAGACAAGTTAATTATATGTCACAAAAGTCATAATGGAGTCCTGATTGTGGATATAAAATAGATGAACAGAAATATTGTGAACAGATTTTATATCCAAAAATACAGCTGGAATGGAATTTTATTTTAAAAGAAAACAGCTTTTTATGAATTAGTTTGAGAATAATAGGGAAAGAAACTTCAAGAAGTACTTTCATCAAAATACACATTTTTCCTTTTACTTTCCTAAGTTTGAGAAATTTTTAAATGTTCTTCTACCATAACAGTAAAATATTTTTTCAATCTGTAATCCCAAGAAGAGAGCATTTGCATGCAAAGGAACTTTTTAAAAATTATATCATCACCATTCTCTGGAGTATAAAGCTGACTGCAAAAAACAAATTGGAAGCAGACTAGGCTGGAGCAGAAGTGATACAACTGATAAAGTTTGTAGAGTTAAGGCAGAAAATTGAAGTCTGATTTTAGATGCTAATGAAAGGTAAATTCTGAAAACAAAAGAGTTGTTGTAAGATATTACCAGTAATATAAGAATGAGCTTGTGTCATGGAACTGTACAACAATGATCACAACTCTGGATTATAAAAAAGTATCCATTCAAGGACATAATGAATTGCGAAGAGATTCAGAAACACATTCTTGGAGTCAGAGATTAAGAGCTTTGTCTCTGGCATTAATTAGCCCTGTTAACAAGTTGCTTCATCTCTGTGCATTCATTCCTTCATCTGTAAAAGAGAAATAACAATCCTTACTTCCTTAAACAGTGAGATGAAACTTATTATTGTTAGAAAAATGACAGCTGAAAAATAATGGATTTCACTGTAACATTGTACATCCTTCAAAGAAATCATCAGAACACTTAAGTTGTCTTATTCTCCTTTTCAAGGTCAGTTTTCCATTTTTCCCTATAGACCTCTCCCATTTCAATGCATCCAGGAGCCTTTTACTCCATCAGTTAAGTTTTTTTTTTGTAATTTCCATTTCTCCCTCATCAAACTAAGTGTACATATAGATAAGATTGTAGGACCTGAGGAATTCCAGGGGCCTGGAGGGAGCCTCATCAGAATAATTTTGTTTAAACGAGTTCTAAAGAAGAATCCTTAACTGTCTCCTTTTAAGTTTAAAAATGCATAATAATACAAAGATGAGAAAAACAAGCAGGATGTTCATACCATCAATAAGCAACTATTCTTAAGATTATCATATATGCTTCCAGTTTTTACTCAGTTCATTTTTCCTTTTGTAAGTATACAACATAATGTATGTATATATTGCCCTTTTTAAATTAAAATGTAAAAAAATAAAATAAAAGTCTCCTCTTCTCTTTTACTCATCTCTGCTAAGAACGAATCACTAATGAGAATTAAGTAATATTCTTCCAATCCTTTAAAAAATTTCACCTGAGTTCACAAGCACACACACTGACTCACACATGTACACACATACAAAAATAAATTTGTTTTTTGTGGCTTCTTTTTCTATTAATGTTATCATGCCAGAAGCAAAATTCAGCAACTTGCATGCTCACCATTTGTTTTACAGCTACAGCTCTATTAGGAAACAGCAATTCAGTTGATTTAACTACTGTACAGTAATCCATCATATCTGACAGTTCTTATTTAAGCATTGCCTACTGATAGATATATAATTGCTTTCATTTTTATTGCAAGCAATTATATGGTAAATATCCTTGTATATGGCTTCATGTAAATATGCATGAGGTTTTCTATAAGTAAATACCTTAAACAAGTAAAAATGGTATTTTATTTTTAAGGGATAATAGTAATTTTCTGTGATGAATGCTCCTTCCTGCTGTGTGTGGGAGTATTTGCCACATCCCATTTTTGGTAACACTTGCTATTATCTGTTGTTTCAGTCTTTGACAAACTATTATGTAAAAATAGCATCTTATTGCTCCCACAATTGGTATTTTTCTGTTATTTTTTAGGTTGAGCATATTTTAAAATATTCATATGCACAGTAAGTTTCTTTTTCATGTATTTACCTATTCATCTATTGTTTGATTAACTTTTTCTCATTTGTAAGAGTGCTTTATGTATTCTTATTTGAGTGATATATATTTTCAAATATCTCTCTTATGCAGTGACTGCTCCTTTAGCTTTGTTTATGGCATCTTCTTGTCATTCACAAAAGCTTTAATTATTAAATGGCCATATCTTTCAATCCATTTTGTACTTTATGTCTCATTTCAGAAAATTTGGATCATGATTATATTAAGTACTCTCTTCTAACAATTTTTAAAAAGGACTTTTTGCATATCGTATTGTAAAGGTCTAATTTTATTTTAAAAACCTTAAATGGTTTCACATTTTCTTATAGGACTGAGACCAAAGCCCTATCAGGCTTACATGATTTTCCTTGATATTACCACTATGTTTCCTCTTTTTCCATACAAAAGATAAGTTTATTATTAATTATGAGAGTCTACACTGTTGAAGGATGAAACCAGGAAAGGATATGATCAGATTTTGTAAAACAATGGAAAAGATAGGATGAATATGGGCATATATTTCAGAATCCAGAGCATTAGAATTCCTTGAAGTTTGAAACAGGAAGTGTTAGGAGAAAAAGGAAATGGCACTCTGCATTAGTGGCCAAAAAGTAAACTATTCTATTTTGAAAAGTAAACTATTTCAAACCTCTTAGAGATGGAAAAGCAAAAGATTATCATAGAAAAGGCTGGAAAAGATGGGAAAAGAAGCTTTACAGTTATAAAGTAAGTCTTGGATTATTCCATTTAGAAAAATAAGTCAATTATTACCTACTTTATCATTTGTTATCCATCTATATTTCTTATGCTGTGAAGAGTTTTCACATAACATTTTTTCCTCTTCAATTCTCAGACTGTAAATGAATGTACACAACATGGGTGTCAGAATACCCTAAAACAAGAATGATGGAGGCATATAGTAAATATACAAGGCACAAAGAACAAGGCAACAGCAATGAAGTGGGCCACACAGATGGAGAAAACTTTGTGTCTTCCCTCTACACTGGGACCTCAAGGTGTGCAGGATGAGAATGTAGGAGGCAGCCAGCATGAGGAAGTTCAACAGGCAGATCACAGCACTGTTGGTGACCACCAGCAGGCCAATGACATATGTGTTGGTGTAGGTGAGCTCCAGTAAAGGGTTCAAGTGTAGATGAAGTGATTGATCACATTGAGCCCACAGAAGAGCAACCAAAGGATGAGAAGGAGCTGAACCAATGAATGCAGGAAGTGCTCCAGCCAAGCCAACCCACCAGCAGGGCATAGAGATGCCCAGTGATGATGGTCATGTAGAGAAGGAGCCTGCAGATGGCCATGTACCAGTCACAGGGCATTACTCTGAGCAAGATAATTTCAATGCCTCTGAAAAATGGATTCCCAAAGTTGAGTCATGCAGGCTTCATAAGAGATAGCTCTTCCCTCATACAAAGAGTCAGCAATAAGTTTAGGAGCTAGAGAGGAAAAGTAGCATGTGTCAATAAAGGAAAGATTGGCCAAGAATAAATACATCAGTGAGGTCATGGTGGGGCTAGGTGTGATGATGACCACAAAGAGCATGTTGTCACAAACTGTGAGCACATAGATGACAAGAAAGCCACAAAGAGAACTCTCTGTACCACTGATTCTGTGAAAGGCCCATGAAAAATTCCATGATTTTTGTGGTATTTCCATAGATTCCAAAGATACTGGGAATATGGAGATACAGTTTGTCTATAAAGTTGAGAAAGTAACAAAATTCTAACAGAGTTAGTTTGTGTGTTGGCAGTGGGGGACACTGCAAATCTTTTTCAGCCACACACACTTTCCTTTTGGACTCTTCTCCTTCTTATCCCCTTCTATTCAAAAATTCAGAAATCAATTTATTCTGGTAACCACATTTTTTCTTATTCTTTTGGCATGGTAATATACCTTTATTTAAAGTGTGCTATTCCCTCTGGTTTATAGGGTGGATTCAAAGTAAAAATGGTTGGTGAGCATCAGTAAATGATTCTATTAAATGATTATCTGCCTGTTCTGTACATAAGGGAAGCTTCCGGTGGTAGGTAGAACATATTTCCTTTCTTATCCAGCTACAAATTATAAATTTATCTTGCAAAATATTCCTATCCAGCCTTTATTCTCCTGATGATTTTAAGGAAACAACTGTGCCTATATTGGTTTGGGTGAAAGAAAAAGCTGTCACTAACCGAACCAACCACCCTTTTCTTACAAACACAGGCCCTCTTAAATTAGCTGAATCTTCCAAAATGTCTAGGATCTGAAACTCTGTATAATAAGAATTAAAGGAGAACCATTACATGTCTAAGAGAAAAGAAGACATACAAAAGTAAAAAGTGGAGGATAAATAATCTTTGCATTGATAAGAAAGCTTCCTTCTTATCTTCTCTCCAAGCTTTACTACAAGAAGGCAAACATTGCTTCTGCAAGAGACAAGTCTTCAGAATATGACGCTATGGCCAAGAGCACACACTACAGAGGTAAGAGCCAACACCGATGTAGCACTTAATCCTTGCCCAGCACTCTCCTAACTTCTCAACATAGATCAGCTTGTTTAATCTACACATCATCCTCATGAGGTAGATTACTGTTTTTTCCCCATTTTTCAGGTTAGGAGAATGAGCGACACATTTACTTACCACTCAGCTTATAAGTTTAAGGACTGGTGCTTGAACCTAGACAGTTTGGCTCAAGAACCTGTATGCTTCGCCTACTACACTACAACTTACACAGAGCCAGGTACTTTCTTGACCATTTTTTCACTGTGTAAAACTTCAATTTCTTTTTCTCTAAAATGAAGATAAGAGTATGGCTACACCCTGAAGTTGCAGAAAAAAGTAAATGAAATGTGCATGCAAGTGTTTGCTCAGAGACTTGCAGTGATAAACTTTTTAAAAATGCCATCTCTGATTCCCACTATCATCAACACCATGGGCAGGAAATTCCTCATGTGGTTGAAGGTGCCAAGTACCTAAATGCATGATTTTAGGACAAGATAAGCATTGATGAGTTTAACTTTATGTTAAATATGAAGAATGTCCTGCTACTTATCCTTTTTCAGAACACAAGAGTTTGCAGAAAATGTAATCTGTTTAAATAATATGCAATGTAGCCAAATAATGAATGTTATGCTCTAAATTTAAAACGCTAAAATGATTCACCTCTGTGATTCAAACTTGTGGGAGTAAAAAGTAAATTAATTGTAAAAAAGTAGCAAAGAAAGGGGGAAAGAAAGGAAGGCACCAGGAAACAAACCCAGGTCCTCTGATATGGGAGGGAGGCAACTAATCATTGGAGCCATCTCCATTCCCTGCTTTATTGTGTCTCTCATTGTGTTTTTCTTCTTGTGTCTCTTGTTGCATCATCTTGTTGCCTCAGCTTGTCATTCCTGCCCATCGAGCCTGCTTACTGTCTTCTTTAGGAGGCACCAGGGACTGAACCAGTGACCTGCCACATGGTAGGTGGGAGCTCAAACCCTTGAACCACATCTGCTTCCCTACACTGCATTTTTATTTGAATTGTATTTAAATTTTATTTAACTAAAAATAATAGACTATAGAAAACTTACATTGGCAGGATCTGATGATATTGATAGGTCACCAGGATTTTTTTTTTCCATCTTAACATCCTGGAAAGGTGGACTTGGAAGGGTTCTTAAGACAACTTCAAGCATCTCATCCCATAATTGATTGTTTCACATGAATAAATTTCTGGATGAAATTCTAATTGAGGAAATGCATGTTCATGTCTTATAAATCCTTTAGGACACTAGCATGGCACATTCATGTTGAGAATGTTCTTGTTCCTTAGTCTAGCCTTCTGATTAGATTTCATTCTACCCTGCAACCATTAAGAAATTCCAGGAAAAAAAAGATGTCTAGATTGTGAATAAACAAGTCACCAATTGGAGATAGAAGTTAGGAAAGGAAGTTAGGAGATGTTCTCTTTTCTCCAACTGCTCTTTCCTTTTCAGCTACTACACATCAGATATGCCTGAGGAGTAAGTCTTGCCTGCCTTTGGTGGGAGAACCAAAGCTCCAAAACAATCCAGAGCTGTTCTGAGTCAGCACTTTCTCTCCCATCACATCCAGTTGACAAGTCACATCACAATAACAATGCTGAGGTACAATAGCATAATGTTAAGAGCTCAGAACTAGAAATCACATCACTGTTTAACCATGGCCAAATTTGCTTATATATAAATGCATTAATAATATCTTCCTCAAGGGGATTGTATGAGAGTCAGATGTGATACCACACTTAAAAAATTAACTGTTATATAAAAAATGTTCATTATTTATTTGTTCTCACATCTCCTTTATGTCTTCCAAACTTTTCAGGGAATCTCAACTTCACTATCAGATGTTTTAGTAGATAGATCACACAAACATAAAAATTTATGAGATTTAGGGAATTGGGAATCTGTATTGAACACTTCAAAATATGGCCTTACTTTTCTGTCAATTTCTTCATTTTTTCAGAATCCAACTATCTGTTAAGAAATGAAGACCAGCTCATATATGACTTGAAAAATTATTGCCAGGATCTGAGTATGGCAATACCAGACCTCTCAATTCCTATACAGAAGGTGACAATAGACAACTAAGAGTTCACTCTATGAGTAATGCCATTCTAAGTGTTACATGCATTATCTCATATAACCCCATGGCAATCTTGTGAAATATGGCCCTAATTATCCCTTTTGTTCAGATGTGGGCTATAAGACAAAAAGAAGCTAAAGAAAACCCCCAAGGTCACATAGTTAGTAAGAAGAGCCAGCCCTAGGAGGTGCAATTTATTGTATTCCAAACGTCTTCTTCTTAAGCAAGAAAAATAATTTAAAACAGAGAGCAGATTCTCCAGCCTGCTTTTGTCTATCCTCAGGTCATCTTCAGTAGAATATTAATTTTCACTAACCTGGATGCTTTCGCATTTTTTCTTCTTCAGTCCTCCTTATTAACTCTGTGAAATAGATATTATTAGGATTTTTTTTTAAGCTTGGAAAAGCTCATGCACCCATACCGCCCATGACAAGAATTTTCAGTACCCTGCATCCCAGAATTAGAGATCATTTCTCAACCACAGCCATAATATGCTGCTAACCTACCTCAGCCAGCACTCTGCCCTCTCTTGGTCAAAGATACCACATCCCTAAGGATGAACTTGGCTGGAGCTGTTAATTCTAACCCTCTGGGAAATGAAAGTTCAGAGTATCTTTAACTCCTCCTTATGCCTGAGCAATAAACATTTAAATATATACCTGTAATCAAACATGAAAGTGTTTACAAGGATGGACTGTGGGGATTCCTGGGACTGGAATTTTCTTTTTTCTAAATTTTCAATCCATTTGAATTCAGACTCTGAGCAACCAAAAGAGCTTTCATCAGTCTTAGTACAGGGTTTTTAAAGAAAAGTCTAAAAAGTGCTGCTGACATCTTAGACCTGCTAATCCAGAGAAACATTTATTTGTTACTAGGTTCATGGTACCTTTAGTTCCTAATCATTCTACTTTAAAATAGTTTGCTATGTTGTGTTCTTTAAATCAGGTTAGCACAAAGTTCAAGAGACTTTAATAATATACTTTATCTGATCACTAAGAAAGCAAAACTGGCAAATGTGTAGCTCGGACCCTTAGGAAAAGATGTCCTTCAATGGCTAGTTTCTCCCCATAAATTTCCTTTGAAGCCTAAAGTTTTGGAAGTTCTGAATAAAGAAATTCTTATCTTTCCTGGAATGCTTATGGCCCAAATTCACAGGATGCTGTGACCATATTGAGCAAAATTAAACTCACTGCACGAACAAAGATTTACTTTGTCTCCCTTAGCAATCATTTCCAAGTCATGAATTGGGGTAAAAGAATGCACACTTAAGGTAAAAATGGTTAAACTTGTAAAGCAATAGTTCCTGAGGGGTTATTGATTGCTAACTGCAAAGAGTTCTCTAGAAAAGGATGCCATTTCATGGAACTAACTTGTTACTTTTTCCCCAAATGCATTCAGAGAGTTAGGCACATCCAGTCGCTACTTTATACATAGTTGTGTTCAGTGTTCAATGTACAAGTAAGTTATATTTAAACATGTGTCTACTATTACTTATCTTTTGAATAGAGACTGACATGCCCAGTCCACCTAAAATAGAATTCACTCGAGTTATTATGGACACAGACAGACCTAAGATAAGAAATTAAAACTTGTTTTTAAAATTATTTTATTGATTATAAAAGGAAAAAGTTCACTTTCTAGGAAAAATAGGATCAGAAAACTGATAAAAGAAGAAAACAAAAATTGCCCTTAATCCCATAAATCAGATAAGAGTTATTAATCTTTAATGCATTCACTTTGGGTGCTTTTCTATGTATACATGTCTTTTTATACAATTGAAACCATAACATATAACCTAACTATATCTTGAATTTTCCACTCAATATTATATTGAAAACAACTTTCCATGTCCTGAATCTACTTACAAATCACTTTAACGTACCTGATAATTCATAGACATACATCATAATTCATTTAACTGCACCTATTTATGTATACATTTGGGTTGAATTCCCTTTTCCACTGTTACTTTTTAAAATTGTGAAATATAACCAATATTCATAATTTTGGCCATATTTTTTAGTAGAAGAGATTCTAAGAGTAAAGAGTGAAGAAAAATTTATACTTACACATGCACTGGATAATATAACTCAAAAACATTTGCTAATATACCAATTAAAGTATTTCATTATTATGTTGCATTTGTTTGCTGGCTTATGAAATACAGGATATTTTTAGATGTCTAATTTTTTCCTAAGAATTACTTTATCATTAATTTTGCCTTTTATATAAAGCTGTGAATAAACATTTTTCTTTATTTTTAAAATCAATTTCTATGATAATGGTTTTCTATCACACTTGTTTTGATTACTTTTCCAATGTGTTCCATGATTTCATGTAGTTGAATCCATCATTTTTGTCTTTTTATGACACCTTTTTTTTGCTTAACATGTTCATTTCCATTGAGAAGTCAGATACATATTTATACCTCTGAGTTATTTATTTTTGAACAATTTTATGGTTTATTTTAACAATTTAATACACACAATTCTCTTTTTCATTGTATTTCTTTTTTGGTTGATTGACATGAAAGGAAGTCTTACTTTGTTTTGAAAAATGCCTATAAATTAATGAAAATCTTTATTGCCCCCACTGAACTATTATTAATATTATTTTAAGTATATTGTGAATTAATGTCTTTTAAGGAATTGACCATAAATACTTCTTGTTGAACTTACCTAAGTTCATTAGTTTTATTAGTATTTTTAAACTCAATATACAATTTTTCTTTTCATTTATTTTTTGTTTTTTAAAAGATACTTGGATTACATAAATGTTACAGAGGATATATAGGGGATTCCTATATGCCCTTCTCCCCACACCTTCCACATTTTCCCACATTAACAACATCTTTCATTAGTGTGGTACATTAATTGCAATTGATGAAAACATTTTGAAACATTCCCATTAAGCATGGATTATAGTTTACATTGTAGCTTACACACTCTTCTACTCAATTCTCTAGGTTATGGCAAGATATATAATGGCCTGTATCTGTCATTGTAATGTCATTCAGGATGATTCAGGATGATTCCCAAGTCCTGAAAATGCCCCTGTTTTATAACGGCTCTACCCTCAGAACGTCCAGTGGCCACTGCCTCCACATTGAACATATAATTTCTTCCATTGCTAGAATCACAATAAGTCTACAGTAGAATACTAGTAAGTCCATTTAGTCCATAGTTCATTCTCTAATTTTGAGGATTCTGGGATGGTGATGCCCACTTCACCTTTAATTGGGGGGGCTTACCACATATGGCCTATGGTTTGGAATCTCTTCATTGCAGTTTTAGACACTCTCATTACCTTGATATGTTGGTTGAATTTATCACCTAATATTTTTCTGTCTGTGTGACTGATTTCTGAATTAAATTTTATTTTCTATTATGATTGGTTGTTTTTCTAAGTTCTTGAATTAAACATTTAGTTCATTTATTT
Organism: Cabassous unicinctus; assembly: GCA_029593785.1. Lineage (NCBI taxonomy): Eukaryota > Metazoa > Chordata > Mammalia > Cingulata > Chlamyphoridae > Cabassous > Cabassous unicinctus. Next base: position 19,827 of record JAQZBX010041379.1, read on the forward strand.
TCTCCCTCAGTCCATTTATTTTCTTTCTAATGTTATAAGAACAAATATTTCATGGATAAAAATATCTATATGAGGTTTTCTCATTTTTTTTCTTTTACCAATAATTTAGAAGTTGTGGAAATCAATATTTTTAGCTTTAGGCTACAAATTCTGACCTAAGTACTAATGATATTCTTCATTTCATCTATACCTTTTGTTATTTTCTTACATTTTATATTTAAAAATTTACACCTACTAAGTCTAAAGCCCATACACAACATCATCTTTGAATACAGAAATGTGAATACATCATCCCAAATTAAATTAAACTCACTTAATATTTTATATTCACCTTAAACAAGTAAAAAATATCACAGAAAACAAATTATGCAAGTTATCTTCATCATCATGAGTGACTAGAGCCGAGCAACAAGAGAATAGCACTCACAAATTTAAGTTATCTAACCACTTTACAGGTCCTTTTAATTCTGTGGGAGAATGTACTGTGGCAGGAAGAGAATTCAGCCAAAGATGACTGCAGGAAAGGTACCTAGTTTAAGAGTCATAAAACCATGTGTATGTGTGCATGTTTTTGTATGTTGTTGGATGTCTGTGTAGAAGAGGGCTACGTGTTCAATATGTGAATAAAAATATGGCCCAACTTTAAGTATGTTTGTCTGCTCAGATTTTCCATCATTCCTATAGGACACAACTTAGAATTTATTATTTTCTTGATTAAAATTTATGTATCACCATTGTAATTCCTGTGCTAATTGCTGGTAAATCTGTTATCTAAATGCCAAACTTGATTCATAGAACAAGTGAACACCATGAGACAATTCTTCCTTCTTTGCCTGGCACAGAACATGGACATCTAGAAACTCCAGTTTGACATGTTTACAGTAATCTGCTCTCACTCTGGCAGGCAACTTACTCATTGTAACCATTTCCACCAGCCCAGTCGCGGGCTGCGCCTTGTTATTTTTTCCTGTCTGACTTGTCCTTACTATATGGTCATTATTTTTCCACCATGGTTCCTAAAATGATATTTGATTACCTGCTGAGAGTAAAACTACCTCCTTCTGTGGTACATTACTAAAGATTTTGTGATGCATTTCTTTGGAGGAGTTGAAGTCATCCGGCTCACGTTAATGTCCTATGACCACTATGTGGCCATATGCAGGGCCCTGCACTACATGATCAGTATGAAAGGGTGCATGTATGGCCTCCTGGTGGCCATGTCCTTTGCTGGAGGTTTTCTTCATTTTCTGATTCAAATCCTTTTATTTTTTCTGGTTACTCTTCTGTGTCCCCAATGTCATTGACCCAACCTATGCCCAAGAAAACTACAATACATAGATCAATAGTGTTGTTATAGGCTAACTTGTCTTCTGAACAAAATAAGGCATAAACACAGCCGCAGGTCATAACAAATATCATCAGAATTTTATATGACTATCACATTTGCCTTACCCAATTCTAATCCCAAAGCATGACCAGAGACATAGTTTTTATTTTTTAATTGTGAAACCATATACATAACATATAATTTGTCATTTTAATAATTTCAAGTGGACCATTCAGTGGCATTAATTCCATTTACAATGTCGTGTTACCATCAGCATCACCCATTACCAAAATTTTTCAAAGCCCAAAACAGATACTCTGGAGCCATTAATTAATAATTCCACATTTCCCATTTCCCCAGCCCCTGATAAACTCGAATTTCTGTCTGTATGATTTTGTTTATTCTAAGTATTTCATTAAACTGGAATCATACAATAATTGACCTTTGTGTCTGGCTTGTTTCACTTAGTATAATGTTGTCAATGTTCATACATGTTGTTGCATGTATCAGAACATTTTTTATGGTAGAATAATGTTCCATTGTAAATATTTAACACATTTTTTTCAATATTTATCTATTGATGGACTCTTGAGTTATTTCCATTTGATGGCTATTGTGAATAATACTGCTATGAATATTGGTATATAACTATCTCTTTGAATCCCTACTTTCTTTTTCTTTCCTGCATAAAAATTGTTGTCATATATGTCATTTTAAATCTTTTCTGCCTTCTGCCAGCATCTTTTCACCCTCCTGATAATGTCCCTTGATGCATAGAAGATTGTAATTTTGATGACATCCCATTGACCTATTTTTTTTATTTTGTTGTTCATGTTTTCAGGGCCGTGTGTAAGAACCATTGTCAAATACCAGGTCCTGGAGACTTTTTCTTGTTTCCTTCTAGTAGTTTTATGGTTTTAGCTCTTATATTTTTATCATTGATCCATATTGAATTAATTTTTTTTATGGTATGAAGTCAGGGTCAAATTTCATTTTTTGAGTGAGGATTTCCAGTTGTCCAAGCACCATTTTTGGAAGGAACTATCATTTCCCTGATTGAGTGGACTCATCAGCTTTGCAAAATTTCAGTTGGCTCTAGATGTCAGAGTTTTTCTCTGGATTCTTGATTTTATTCCAATGGTCAATATATCATCCTTATATCAGTATGACATTCTTCTGATTACTGTAGTTTGTAGTAAGTTGAAATGTCA
>JAQZBX010041380.1:0-22365 GCA_029593785.1 Cabassous unicinctus
TCTTAGGTTGATTCAGCGGCTATGCAGCGTAAAAGGAAAAGGAAGGAATGTCCAGTTGCCCGTTATTGACTAACCAGTCCAGCGCCCAATGAGGCATATTTCTCAAGGAGTCCAACAGTAGCCCCATACCGTTTTGGCCCTCCTTTTCAGTGCTTTGCCTTGCACCCAGCGTTACCAATCACAGCATAAGCTAGGAGCATGTTTTTGCAGGTAAATAATTTAAAAAGGAAAGATATCGCTATTATGATTAAGATTATAACCAGGGTGAAAGAGGCCCCAAGTTCTGAAGTGCCCAGTCCTCCTTAGTAAGTCGGGTATCCTTGATCCCTCCTTGACCAGCCATGGACCTTGTCTCGCATCTGGTCTTGATGAGAACTAAGCACCTCCATTGATGGCCGCCACAAGCACCTCTTCTGGCTCCAATGCTATACAATATTGTTTCCATGGAAGAAATAAAGATGCATAGCAGTGGAAGGCTGCCTTTTGTGGAAAGAAAAGCTTGACTTCAAGAAGGCTTGAGGTTCATGCATTTTATTGAATTAGATTCCTCAATTATCCACAATGAGGTAGTTATCAGCAGAATTTATGTAAGCAATTAAGGAGATGCTATTTGTTCTTCTTGCTTATTGACTTTTCCCATTTTTCTTTATTCCATTTGGCTCTCTGAAACCTCAGAAATATGCATATCTTTCTTATTTTTGTTTACAGATTCACATACTGTTATCTACTTCATGAGAACTTCAAAATAAGCTATTGTGAATGGAATCTTATGAAGCAGAGTCTATTTGAAGTCTGCAAAATATGAAAGCACAAATACTCATGGGCATTTCTATGTTCTCCAATTTCCCCTAAGTTTCCTTATCTCTATTTTCTCTAGGAACTTTACAAATTTCCTACAATGATCATACATTAATTTTATAATAACATAATAAATATGTTAAGTAAATGATACTGTTTTATGCTATCTAACAATAATTTTAAACTCTTTCTCCCTTTGTCTTTAGAAGGTGTTATACCATATATTGATTAACGAACAAAAATTTCAACATAACAGGACCTTAAAGTGAGTATCCTAAGCCAATGAACTCCATAACCATAGTAAATAATTGCAAATATTCCAGAGTTAAAAAAAATTACATACCAAAACTCAAAAAGAGTTTCTTCTTATAGAAAAAAATTCATAGATGAACTACCATATTCCCTGCTATACATCACATATTGATTACAGTACATGAGTCTCTCCCATCTTTAGGTAGCTGGAAATAACAGCAACCAACAAAAACCCCACAAAACTTTTCACCTTTAGGGACCACACCATCTCTCCCATCAACTTCCTAAAAGTGAACTGGAAATAACCCTACCATCACACCCAAAATAATGTCACCAATGTAGAATCTTTTGTTTAAAGACAATAACTTCAATAGCAGAGGGAAATTTATCACTATAGGCTTCAGACAACCACTGTATTTCTTAGGTTTCATGCTGAATCATAAAATGTTACAGTGTGTCTAAACCTATTTTTTTTTTTTTCATAATAGACCTTTTTAAATCAAAGCAATTGATGCTGAGAACTATTTTGGCTTCAGAATCCAAAAGCCATTCTAATTATACCTGAGAGATCATCAGGACATTACCACAATCACCAGAGGACTGGCCAAACTACAAGTGCACTGGCTAGCTTATAAATTATAATCCCCCACCTTGGGGCCAAGATATTCCTATGAGGATTTTGGAATATCAGTATACAGTCCTATGATGTATAGTCTTCATCCACAGGATGGGGAACAATGCCAGCCTTTCACAATGTGACACTGGAAATCCACTGGAGGGCACAGAACCAGCAAAGAAGACATGGGTGACATGTATCTATGCGTTTGGTTAATCGATACATTTTTTTTAAAAGTCTGTATCATAAGGCACTGGGCTTTAAGGGTACAATATTGAAACAGACAAACTCGATCCTGGCCCTCCTAAAATTCAGCCACCAAAGTGCCTTCATTGTAAATACTCAGGACCCATAAATTCCATCAATGCTATTGTCATCAGTAGGCGACCAATATAATATAGTAAGTTGCTTTCTAACTAGGATTCATACCCTTTGTCATTTTGCTTTCAATATTATTGCTTTCCCTCAAGGGACATGATGCATAGTCAATTTCTCCCATTTAGTGAGGTTTGAGGAAAACTTGCCCAGTGAACAGTATCTTGTGGCCTCACTCTTTTGCCACACTCTACTCCATGCTCTTGAACTGAGAAGACCTTGATTCAATTCACTTGCTCTAATCCTATTATTTTAAAATACAGCTACTCCTGCTTTGAGAGATTTCTACTGGACCAAATAGGTGGCAAAGCAGCACTGAAGCAGAAGCAGATAAATTTCAAAATGACAGCTCTAAAAATGTCCTCTCTCCTTTTTTTCTCTTTCCTTCCCTTTGCTCTAAACACCTCTGCCCTGACTCATTGCCTTTACCCTTCCATGATTACTACTAAAAAAGGTTTTCTAAGAGCATAGACTATTTACAGTTTCATTTACTCCTGAGTCCTTGGTGAAAAAGTATTGCTACTGGTTCTCACTAATTCCACACACACATGGGTTAACATAAAAATTATATTATTTCTTTTAAAATGTCCTACACTTCATATTTCTTCTCTTTCCCTTTCTGGGCTAATACCAAAAGAGTATTTTTAAGGAAGCAATGTTCTTTCCCCCTTGCCCTTCCGAGTTTCACATTTGTACCTCCATTCTCATTTCCAAGCTCTATTAAGAGATGCATCACAAAAATATAAGAAAGTTCTTTGTGCTTTTTATGTATCAGCCAATTATTCTAATTTGTTCTGTCTCTAAAGAACAGGGTGAGAAATCAACACAAAGCCCGATTATGTGATCTATTCCAAGGGTAGTCAATTTACTAATGAAGCTCAGTGTGTATTAAGAATTGACAGAAGCAATCATCAGGACTTTTCTTCCCCTAAATTAGTGTTTTTCATCAAATGCCCATTTTTGTATTGGGTAATGTATTCTTTAAGTTCAGGGTAGAGCTGGACAAAAAAAAAAGTAACGCAAGATTTTAAAAGCAATAATACAGTAACATTGTTGTCCCACTTCCCTGTGAAATTCAGCCTACTCTATGGACACAATTTAGCACAAACCCCTAAGAAAGTTAACAATGCCAAAATAACACTTCATGATAGCCTTGGAGTAATAAAGCTCAAAAATGATATTGCCAGGCCCAGGAGACATTAGCACTACCAAAAAGCACACCAGACAAGAAAATGTAGAAGCCTGTGTTCTAATTTCAGTTATTCCAGTAACCATTAGTGTGATCTGAGTGAATTCTGGATGCCAGGAATTTTCCAATTATAATGACCTGCATCAACCTCTCAGTAGAATGAAATATCATGGCTGAAATATTGCAGAACTCTGCAGAAAAGAAACAGAATACAACAACAACAACAACAAAAATCACACTAACGGAAATTGAATAATTCAAATAGTCAATGGAGACTTAATAAAAGTCTGCCTTGTACCAAATTATGTGAAACAATTGCTGTTTTGAAATTTCTTTATTTGGTATCTTTATTGACATGAGGAATTGCAGGGAATCATAATTAAACAAAGTAAGTGTTTGGAGAATTGAGGTCATTAAGTTTTTATGCCCACTTTGACCTTGACTCAGGCTTATGATGACTCTGAGAGATGCTTCAATACTCTAAATCTCCATGCAAGTGAGAATTAGTATTCAGATAGACCCAAAACACAATCCCATATGTGGGTTTTCCCCTTGAAACCAGGCAGGATTTTCATGGCTTCCATCAATAGAGCAGGGGTGAGCAAACTATCGCCAGTGGGCCAAGTATAGGTCTTTGCTTGGTTTTGTAAATAAAGCTTTATCGACACACAGCCACGCTCATTCGTTATTCATTGTCTATGACTACTTTCACACTACAACAGCAGAATTGAATAGTTGCATTAAAGAATATATGGCTCACAAAGCCTAAAATATTTACTATCTGGCTCTTTATAGAAAAAGTTCTCCAACTCCCACAGTAGAGTATGCTATGTAATATCTAAGGCTTGGTCATAAAAGGCCAGGCACCTCTGCTTGGTTCTCTTGGAATGCTTGCTCTCTCATTCTTTGGGCACTATTTTGAAGCCCAACTACCATCTGTGAGAAGTCCAAGCCACATGGATGGCATGAGTACGCACTCCAGTCAACAGCCCCAGAGGTGTCCAGACTTCAAGTCATTCCATCCCAGGTGCGAGACATGTGAAAGAAAAGCATTCAGAAGATTCCAGCCCCCCAGCCATTTGAATCCTCACAAGCTGAGCCTCCAGGCATCAATCATGGAGTAGAGACAAGCCACCCCCATTGTACCCTGTCTGAATTGCTGATCCATAGAATCTGTGCATGTCTTAAAATTATTTTTCTCTATACACCACTAAGTTTGGAGAGCTTTGTTATGCAACAATAGATAAAGGCAATACCACATCTGTACATTGGAGATCTTCATTTTACAGAGAACAAGTTTGGATGTGAATACTGGCTGCAGAATTCTGGTTAACCAATTGATAATCAGAATATACACACACATGCTTAGATATAAAATATATATTTCAATATAAATTCCATACCTGTATTAACTAGTCTATATTATCCATAAAATGAGGACTTATAATAATAACTAATATATTTTTTCAGTACTTACTATGTTTTAAAAACTGATAAGGGCTTTTGTATAGATCTTCTCTTTCAGCACTCACAGCAACTGCTTAAGAGAAGTAATGTTATGGTCTCTATTTTATAGATAAGAGAACCAAGGCAAAAAAAAAAAGCCCATTTGTCAATCAGTACCCATGAAAAAGTTTTTAAATCCAGGATTTGGACCCACACAGTCAGACTGTAGATTCCCTACTCTTAGTGACCAAGTTATATACTGAGGAGGGAGGTGAAAGCCAAAACCATTACCCCAGGTTCAGAAAGATAGATAGAAGCTTAGGAATGATTGAAAGAAGATATACATGGGAGTCAGGTGTCCTAGGTCCTAGATATAAGATGAATTCTACCCTAATCAAGATATAGATTTGGTTTTTTTGCTGTTTTTTAAGAGTGGTGAGTATTTTGATAATTAACTTCTGTATTTTAAAAAAAAAGATTGGATGAAGAATAGAATTTTACCAAGGAAAGGAAAAAAAAACTTATCATTCATCCTCTGATGAATCAAAATAGTGATTTAAAATTAAATCTTTATTAATTTCCCAAGCCACTTTTTGTGTGTGTGTGTGGTCAAAATCAAATTTTTCACAATACAAACCAATATTTGTAAAATGATATATAAATATATATGCGTATATGTGCATTTGCTTACATAAATGTTAATTTTTTTCATATATATTTTAAAAGATGCTTAGATTGCAATAATGTTAAACAAAATTACAGGGATTCCCATGTTCTCCACCTCCCTCACCTCCCATAACATCCCACATAAACATCTTTCATTAGTGTGGTACATCACCTGCAATGGAAGAAAATATAACAGTGAGGTGGAGCCAGTGGCCAAGCCACTTTTAATTTTCCAATTCCTTGTTTATGTGCTCCTAGCCAAAACTCAAAACCTAACTCAGCATTTTGGAAAGTTTGTAATGAAATAGCCATACCACATATTCCAATGCCCACTGACAGAGAGCCTCTAAATAATTTTCAAGATATTTTAGGCAATAAGTATATTTGTCATTGATGAAAGAAGTTACTCGTGCAGGAAAGTAAGTGTTTGAAGGAAACATTTCTGGCCCAGTGGGTTGGTTCAAATTCAGATTGCTGATCCCTACCCCAAGAGTTGCTAATTCAGTACGGGCCCAAGAATTTGAAGATCTAACAGTTCCCAGGTGATGGTGGTAAAGCTGGTCAGGTGATCACACTTTGAGAGCCACACTTGCTAGAAGCTCCTTACTGGATCCAGACTCTAGTATCACCAACTTTTTGGGAGCAAGGAGAAGGGGTAAAATTTGCTCTTGTTTGTACTTCTTCACAAAAAGAATGAGGAGTGAAGGAAAAAGAATATATATCCTTTTTCCTTATGAATTGTTCCTACTTCATGGGTGGAAAATAAATATGTTCCCCTATTGGGTGGTTCTTAAACTTTGTTGCTCATTTGAATCACTTGGAGAGCTTTAAAACACTCTGGTTGCTGGGTCCTATGCTGAAAGATTCTAATTTAATAGATCTTGGGAGGAACCTGGGCTTCTCCAATTTTCAAAGCTCCCCCTGTGTTCCTAATATATGACAAATACTCCAACACTGCCTATTGGCATCAAGCCAGCTACTCATCAGCTCTATATCTAAGACACAAGGGCTATCACTTCAGCGCTGTTACTAAATGTATTCCATTTTCTTCCTTCTGGAAGATTTGTACTATGGAAAATGACTGACAGTTGCAGTGTTTCTCTGAAATGGCTTGAAATTTCCAATTAGCCTGAACAAGGGAGGGAGAACAAGGGTGAATGCAATCATGTGTATCGTTTACTTCTTGCCCTATGTGTTTAGCTAGAAGCTTTGCAATTGTAGTCTGCTTTCCTCTTCATGCTAATGGTAATATTGGTCCTAATGCAGCTGTAAACTTTATTAGCCCATAAGTAGATGGCATTACAAAATATTTACCCACCACCACCACCCCACTCCCAAGCCGCACTCCTCTCCCCCAATACACATACACACAGGTATCAATGCACTTGAGAGCAAAATAAACATACTAACCTTCAATTCTTTTCCTTTTCAGCTTCCCTTTTATCAGGACATGTCAGCATTTAGTGCAAGGACAAATTCTCAACTTTTGGTAAGGAATGTAGACAATACCATCAAGAGATGAATAGCCCTTAGGGAGGGGGGGAAATTGTCTTTTGAGAAGGTTGATGCTCAAAAGAGGCAGGTTTGGTCATCTCAGCTTTAGAGGTCAAATATGCAAAACAAAAATGGTTAAAAACAAAATCTATCTTTTCTATCTCATTGAAATAAGGCACCTTTCTTGGAAGGAAAGAAGGAAGGAATGAAGGGAAGGAGGGAGGGAGGGAGGGAAATGGGGGAGGGAGGGAGGGAGAGAAGAAAATTTGAAGGAAGGAAGGAAAAATCTTAAACTTTAAATCCTTAATGCAAAGTATGCTTTCTCTTCCTAGGACTATACCTCTTATTTCCTAAATTATTCATGATGTGTATGCCCTGAAATATGCAATGGCATTTGTGGCAGCTTGGTATTGTTTATGAATTCCAAAAATAGATATTGGATTGTGTTTTCAAACTGGTCTGTTCCTCTGGGCATACTAGATTATATTAGATTCAGAGGTTTCACTTTTAAGATTAGGGCTTTTATTTGACCACATCACTAGGGCAACTCTGTTTGAGTCCCTCACCCCCTCTTTGTGGGCTATACAAATGGATGCTCAATCAAGGACAGGGAAGTATATACACAGGGAAGGAGAACACACTGAAGCAGATATGCAAGAAGAGAGAGTGCTCCATAGACAGGGCCTTGGGAAGAGAGATGAGCCTGATAGTCTACAGCTGAACTCGTGGAAAGATCAGAGCAGGTGAGCCCGGAGAAAAATGAGCCCCAGGGAGAATGATGAGCATATGCCAGCCTACAGCTGAGATCAGAAGAAGCTGGGACCATGGAGCCTTAACAGGAAGGAAGAAGGCTGAACCCTCGCAGACATCGCCCGCCATCTTGGTTCAACACTTGGCAACAGACTTTGGGTAAAAATATACCTCTTATGGGACCTTAAGTTGGACTCTTTAGGGCCTGGTTAAGCTTCTACCCCAAATAAATACCTTTTATGAAAAACAAAAGAGTTCTGGTACTTTGCATCAGCTTCCCTTTGGCTGACTAATACAGCATGCAACTGAAACCAGAAGCTAACTTCTTACCCCAGTGTGAACAGAATCTTCTTTTTCTAAAGGTCACCTTTGATATACAATACAGGGTTTGCCATCATAATTATATCCTCTATAATCTGTTTGAGCTAAGGTACAGAGTTTTGCCTTTTCAGTGTGTTTAATGTAACTATAAAAAACATGATATGATGACATTTTAGTGGGGGTTTCCTTCATCCATGCAATTTTAATATTTGATGGTATATTTTTAAAATCCTAGTGGACTGAATAATAGCCATTGTAAGGATTCAAAAGTAAAATATAACTATAACGTTCAAGTGAGATTTGCCCCAGGGGTGGATTGCCATAACGGGGAGATATTTGAGCCTTTCCCCAAGCCATTAAGAAATGCTCCAGCAAACAACCCCTGGTCCTCAAAAGAAAAGAAAGAAAATGGATCTTTAATCATAATAATCCTGGGTTTTAAAAAAAAATCTGGGAAATATGACATCTGCTTCTGTGCCTTGTTGTTTTGCAGGATGACTGTGATTGCTTTAGCAGCTTCTATCGGCATATGTGTACAATAAGTAAATGAACATAAAATTGAATGAACACATAAAAGAAGGATAAACCCACCCAGCTTAACAAATCCACTCTCTCACCTGCTGTGCTCTGAAACATGGGAGGAAAAAAACCATTTGGCTCATAAGGATTAGTAAAATAACAGTCTCTGTTAACACTGACAAGCTGGGGTAAGGATAATTTGTCTGATGTGGGGGCTAACGATCTACTTAATTCTTAATACTGCCATCTTCCACATACTTTCCCAATCAGGGAATAAAAGTACCAATACATTTATTTGACATAGAAGAAATCAAAAGTTATTAATCCAAATTAACTTCAAAAGAATTTTTTTCTGGGTAGTTGGAAACGAAATCCACGACTGGCTTTTTTCCTCATCATTCATATAAAGAGTTAATGTGGAAAACATATGAACATAAAGTTAGATGCGCTAAGACCAGAAAGTTTTAAATTAGTCTTTCCAAGCCAATTAGGATTTAACAAAATTGCATATAATGCTAAAGTCTGACTCTTTTTTATTTAAAATGTTCTGAAAACATTAGCTAATTATTTGTCATCACATTTCTTATGTCTCAGCATTGGGTATTATTAAAAGTCATTAATATTTGTCAATTAATAAATGATTGTTAATGCTCAGTGATGCAACAAAATCATACTACTGATGAAATAAGTCTTATTTTGGATGTAGCAAAATAAATGTGGGAGTAGTTCTTTGTATGCTAACTTATGGAGATAACTAAATATGAAAACTAAATAAAAGATATTTCATTCTAAAATATAATTAATAACCTCAGTTTCCCTGGCCTTTACCTTCTTGACCCTGGGCAAGTTACTTAACCTATTTAGGTCTTGGTTTCCTCCTTTTACAATAAGGCTATTAAAGATCACTGCCTCATATAAGGGATTAAATCAAAGTATGGCTTTAGATTGTTTAGTATAAGGCCAGTCACATAGTAAGCAACCAAAAATTGTTAGCTGACTCAATAGCTGCAATAAAAAAAAAATGTTAGCTGACAGAAGTATTATATCTTTCTCAGTGGACTTTGCTTTTTTGCGATTTTTTGTTAGGTTTCCTGTTTCCAGTTTCAATATTCCCTAAGTCCTTCCATTCAACTTATTCCTCTTACTTCCCAGTTAAATAACTTTTACCTACTTCTAACAACTTTTATATTCCTTTTATAATTTTATAAATTTTATATTTTTTATTCACTTTAAAACCATTCTCCCTTACCTCCTCTCCATCACTTTATATAAGAGGCAGATTCACCTTGAAGCTAATGAAGCTTAAGCTTTAGGTCTGCACTCTTCCATGGGTACTTTCCAAGGTCTTGGGAATCCCAGAAATGTGTTCATGTAATCATATGTTTTTGCAATATTTTCAAAATCAGGTATTTTAATTTCTATCAGATAAGACCACTGTGTCTTTCTTTTCCAATTTCCTTTCCATCATATTTTCTTTTGCCATGTCTTACTGGAATCACCACTGGCTTTTTGGGGGATCTGGCTAAAGGAAAGTTTGAATTGTGGCTATTATGTGATTTGAAGACAAATTATTGTTACTGTTCCATAATATGAATAGCTTCCAGGAATACACCCACTGCCCATTCTACTTACTTAACTGGCACTGAGACACAAAGGTTCAAAAACAATGGCAGTTTTACAACATGACGTTGTCCTACACAGCTTACAGCTGATGCATGTGACGTTGAAGAAGAAAAAAAGAGTCGAAAAGCATGAAACCAGAAGCTGTTCTGTGGGAAATTATTTCAATCATCAGAAATATAAAAATGGAAGCAAAAGTTTCAGCTCTCATTGATGCCTACTCAAAACAGTTTTCTCCTGTCAAGAATGTTCTCACAAAATGCAGTACACATGGGTATTCTCTTTTACATAATTCCCATACATATGTAAAACAGGAATTATGTAAAACAGTATTTATCAGAATTACTGACTTTGTAATGTGCAGTACTGACATCAACAAATACATTTGTAACAAAACAATACTTATAAAGAAGTAATCCATAGAAGTTTCTAAAATTTAGCAATTCAAAAAATATTATGAAATTATCAATAATAAATTATGAAACTGAAAGAATATTCTAAACTATCAATAATTGAAATAAAGTTCTAATCAACCAAATTAAAAGAAATCTAGGTATATAAAATGCATAATTTATTTCTTAGTATATGTAAGCTGGAAAAGTCATGGACACACTCAGGGCCATCTCCCAGGCCTTGCCTACCCCTGCCTTTTCCTCTCTTGTTTGCCTGCTGATGTTGCAATATGTTTCCATTTCACAACACTGGGGGAGACATTATATCTAATACATCAAAGCATCAAAGTAGAGCCTTAACACAAAGTTAATCAAAAATAAACTCTAGACAAGATGGAGAAATGAACCTTCAGATTTAATACATCAAGAGTTTCAGATACTTAGAAATCATCAAAAAATCATAAACCATACTAAGAAACAGGAAGATATGGCTCAGTCAAGGGAACAAATTAAAACTTTAGAGCAGACTCAGAAGTTGAAATAAGTAATCAAATATATCCAAGCAAATATAAATCAATTCAAGGGGAAGAAGAAAAATATGCACAAAGAGGTAAAGGATATTAATAAGACAATATGTGAGCATAAAGAAGAATTTGAAAGTATAAAAAAAGACACATAACAGAAAGTCTGGAGATGAAAGAAACAATAGTAGAGATTAAAAAGACACTAGAGGCAGATAACAGTAGATTTGAACAGGCAGAAGAAATAATCAATTAGCTAGGAGACAGGAAAATTGAAATCATACAGTCAGAATAATAGAGAGAAAAATAGAAAAAATGAGCAGTGTCTCAGGGATTTGAGTGATAGCATGAAGTGCACAAACATGTGCATCATAGGTGTGCCAGAAGAAGAAGGGAAAGGGGGTAGAAAGAATATTTGAGGAAATAATGGCCTAAAATTTCCCAACTCTTTTGAAAGACAGAAATATACATGCCCAAGAAGCACAAAATACCCAAACAGAATAAATCCTAATAGGCCTACTCCAAGTAATGCTACAGAATGTCAAATGCCAAAGATAATGATGAATCCTAAAAGCAGCAAGAATAAAGTAATTCATCACATACAAGGGATCCTCAATAAGAATAAGTGCCAATTTCCCATCAGAATCCATTAATGCAAGAAGGCAGTGATATGATATATTTAAGGTACTGCAAGAGAAAAACTGCCAGCCAAAAATGCTTTATCCAGCAAAAATGTCCTTCAAAAATGAGATATTTATAGATAAACAGAAACTGAGAGAGCTTGTCAGTAGGACACCTGTCCTACAAGAATTACTAAAGGGAGTTCTGCAGGTTGAAAGAAAAAGACAGGAGAGAGTGGTTTGCAGTACTGTGAAGAAATTAATGACAATCAGTAAGGGTAACTAAAAGGGTAAATGCAAAACCCAATAGTACTGTATCCTCAATATACAATTCTACTCTTTAATTCATATAAGAATCAATACAGTTGACCAAGAAAAGACATAATTCCTGATAATGGTCATGCAAAATATAAAGGAGTAAAATGGGACAGAAAGACAGAAATAACATAAAGAGGAGAAACAGAAGGATATGGGAACAGAGAACATGTATGCTATTGAAGCTAAGTTGGTATCTTTTCAGATATGTAGATTATAGATGTAGCTTGTGTAATATAAACCCCATGGTAAGCACAAAGAAAGTATTTTAAAAATATTCAGAAATGAGAAAAGGGTCACTAAGATATGTCACTAAAGATCAACTATACAGAAAAGGAGCTTACAATAAAGAAAAAGAGAGACAAAAAAGTATATGACATATTTTTAAAGGACAAAATGATTGAAGTAAGTACTGCCTTTACTCTACTAACACTGAATGTTTATGGATTAAACTCCCCATTCAAAAGATGCAGGTTGGCAGAATGGATAAAAAAGCATGACCCAATTAAGCATTGTTTACAAGAGACTCACCTTAAGACGCCCTCCAAAAAATAAATAAATAAACAAACAAACAAATAAATAAATAAAACAGATTGAAAGTGAAAGGATGGAACAGATATTCCATGTAAACAATAACCAGAACAGAGCTGGTGTTACTACTATCAGATAAAATAGATTGTAAGTCAAAAGCTGATACATGAAACAAAAAGGTACACTATATTAATAAAAAGGAAAATCCATCAAGAATAAATAAAATTCATAAATATTTATGCACCTAACCACATTGCCCAAATATTTATGAGGCAAACCCTGCAAAACTGAAGGGACAAATAGACTCTACAATAATAGTTGGAGATTTAAATACATAATTTTCATCAATAGCTAAAAAATCTAGATAGAAGATCAGTAAGAAAGAGAGAACTTGAGTAAAATGATAAATGAACTAGACCAAACAGACATATACAGAACATTGCACCCCAAAGCAGTAGGATATATTTTATTCATACATGCACATGGATCATGCTCCAGGACAGACTGCATGTTCGGTGACAAAACAAGTCTCAATAAATTTAGAAAGATTTAAATTTATGTACAAAACATCTTTTCTGGCCATAATGGAATGAAGCTGGAAATCAATAAGAGGCAAGCACTGGAAATTTTTAAAAATATATGGAAGTTAAATAACACTTTCTTAATCAGCCAGTGAGTCAAAGAAGAAATTACAAGGGAAATCAGGAAATATCATGAGATAAATGAAAATGAGAACACAACATATCAAAACTTCTGGAATGCAGCAAAGGCAGTGCTGAGACAGAAATGTACAGCCCTAAATGGTTACAATAAAAAAGAATAAAAAGCTAAAATCAAAGATCTAACTGCACAACTGGAGGAACTAGAAAAAGAACAGAAAACTAATCCAAAAGCAAGCAGAAGGATAGGAATAACAAAATTAAAGCAGGAATAAATGAAATTGAGAATAAAAAACAATAGAAAGCATTAACAAAACCAAAAATTGGTTCCTTGAAAAGATCAATAAAATTGGCAAACCCTAGCTAGACTGACAAAGAAACAATAGAGAAGACACAAATAATATTAGAAATGACAGGGGGTACATTACTACTGACCACACACATACAGAAATAAAAAGGATCATAAGAGGATATTATAAACAACTGCATGCCAACAAATTAGATAACCTAGATGAAATGGAAAAATTCCTAGAAACACATCAACAACCTACACTGACTCTCCAAGAAATAGTAAACTTCAACAGAACAATTACAGAGAGATTCAGTCAGCCATAAAAATTAAAGAAACCTACCAAAAAAGAAAAGTCCAGGGCCAGGTGGCTTCACAGGTAAATTCTACCAATCATTCCAGGAATTAATAGCAATACAGCTCAAACTCTTCAGAAAAAATTAAAGAAGAGGGAGAATGACCTAACTCATTCTATGAGGCCAATATCAACCTAATGCCAAAGCCACATAAAGATACTTCAAGAAAAGAATGTAACAAACAAAATTTTCTTATTAAGATAGAGGCAAAAATCCCCAATAAAATATTTGCAAATCGAATCCAACAGCACATCAAAAGAAATAAGCACCCTGATCAGTGGGTTTTGTCCTAGGTATGCAAGGGTGGTTCAACATAAGAAAATCAATTAATGTAATACATCACATGAATGAACTGAAAAGGAAAACAACATGATCATCTCAATTGATGTAGAAAAAGCAGTTGACAACATTCAGCATCCTTTCTTGATAAAAACACTTAGAAAAATAGGAATACAAGGAAACTTTCTTTACATTACAAGAGGCATAAATGTAAAATCCACAGCTACTATCATACTTAATGGTGAAAGACCAAAAGCTTTCTCTCTAAAATCTGGAACAAAACAAGGATGTCCACTGTCACCACTGTTATTCAAGATAGTACTTGAAGTTCTTGCCAGAACAATTAGGCAAGAAAAAGATATAAAGCACACACAAGTTGGAAGGGAAGAGGTAAAACTTTCAACATTTACAGATGATATGATCGTATATATAGGAAGTCCCAAAAAACTACAACAAAGCTAATAGCACTAATAAACAAGTCCAGCAAAGTGGCAAGAAGTAAGATCAACATGTAAAAATCAGAGAAGTATTTCTATACACAAAGAATGAGCAATCTGAGAAGGAAATCAAGAAAAAAATTCCATTAATAATAGCAACTAAAAGAATCAAATATCTAGGAATAAATTTAACTAAGGATGTAAAGGACTGGTACACAGAAAACTACACAACACTGCTAATAGAAATCAAAGGAGACCTAAATAAATGGAAGGACATCTCATGTTCATGGATTGGAAGATTAAATATTGTTAAGATGTCAATTCTTCCCAAGATGATTTACAGATTCAACATAATCAAAATCAAATTTCCAACAGCCTACTTTGCAGAAATGGAAAAACCAATTATCAAATTGATTTGGAAAGGTAAGGGGCCCCAAATAGGCATAAACATCTTGAAAATGAACAAAGTTGGAGCATTCACACCTCCTGACTTTAAAGCATATGACAAAATTACAGTGGTCAAAACAGCATGGTACCATCACAAGGATAGATATATTGAACAATGGAATTGAATTGAAAGGTCAGAAATAGACCCTCTCACCTTTTAAGAACTGATTTTTTACAAAGTTCTCAAGTCCACATATTTGGAAAACAATAGCCTCTTCAACAAATGATCCTGGGAGAACTGGATATTCATACACAAAATAATGAAGAGGACCCCTATCTCACACCATATACAAAAACTAACTCAAAATGTATCAAAGACCTTAATATAAGTACCAGGACTATAAAATTCCTAGAAGAAAATGTAGGGAAACATATTCAGGATCATATGATAGACAGTGGTTTCTTAGACTTTATACCCAAAGCACAAGCAACAAAAGAAAAAATAGATAAATGAGACCTCCTCAAATTTAAAAGCTTTTGTACATCAAGGGACTTTGTCATGAAAGTGAAGAGACAACCTACTCAATGAGAGAAGATATTCAGAAACCACACATCTAATAAAAGTTTACTAAAGACAATTTATAAAGAAATCCTACAACTCAACAGTAAAAAGACAAAAACTCAATTTAAAAGGGGGCAAAATACTTGAATAGACATTTCTCCAAAGAAGATATACAAATGACTAAAAAGCAAATGAAAAAAAATGCTTAACATCATTAGTTATTAGGGAAATGCTAATCAAAACCACAATGTGATAGGATTTTAAATCCATTAGTATGACTACAATTTTTTAAAAAAACATAAAATTACAAGTGTTGGAGTAGATGTGGAGTAATAGGAATACTCACTCATTTCTGGTGGGAATGTGAAATGGTGCAGCTGCTTTGGAAGACAGTTTGGCAGTTCCTCAGGATGCTAAGGATAGAATTATCCTATGATCCAGCAATCCCACTACTAGGTATATACCCAAAAGAATTGAAAACAGGGACTTGAACAGAAATTTGCACACCAATGTTCATAGCAACATTATTTACAATTGTCAAATTATGGAAGCAACCTATGTGTCCATCAACTGATGAATGGATAAACAAAATGGGGTATATATGCACAATAGACTATTATTCAGCTGTAAAACGGAATAAAGTCCTGATGCATGTGACAACATAGATGAACCTTGAGGACATTATGCTGAGTCAAATAAGTCAGGTACAAAAGGACAAATATGTATGATTGCACTGATATGAACTAATTATTATAAGAATACTCATAGAGTTAGAAGCTAGAATATAGTTTACCAGGGGATAGATTGAGGTAGAAAGTGGGGAGCTGATGCATAATTTGTACAGAATTTCTATTTAGGTTGATTGTAAAGGTTGGAAGTGTGTGGTGGTGATGGTAGAACATAATTGTGAGTATAATTAACAGCATTGAACTATGTATGTGAATGGGGTTGAAAGAAGAAATTTGGGGTCATGTATGTTACTAGAAGGAAAGTTAGAGGATAAAACATAGGAATGTATAACAAAGTGATACCTGTTGCAGATGACGAATTGGTTAATAATACAAATATAAGAAGGGTCTTTTATAAACTTTAACAAATGTATGTCACTAATATAAAATGTTAATAATAAGCTGGTACATGGGAAAAATACATTTAATGCAACCTGTGGAATAGAGTTAACAGTAACATTTTGATTTTTTTCATCAATTGTAACAAAGTTAACACACCAATGCTAAGTGTCAGCAATAGATGGGTATATGGGAATTTTGTATTTTTTTACACGACTTTTATATAAACCTAAAATTTTTGTAATTAAAAAAATCTTACAATAATTTTGAAAAGCCAACATTATGCTAAGTGAAAGAAACCAGACACAAAGTACTACATATGACATAATTTCATTTGTGTAAAATGCAAATATAAATAAATCTACAGAGACAGAATTAGATTAGTGGTTATTTAGGCCTGTGAAAGATAGAGGAAATGAGAGATGACTGCTAAAGGGTATAGGTTTTTCTTTTTGGAGAAATGAAATTGTTCTAAAATTAATTGTGGTGGTGAATGCACAATTTTGTGATTACACTAATAGCCATTGCTTACACACTTTGGATGGATTGTATGGTATTTGAATACATATCAGTAAAACTGGCACCGAGGGATTACTACCAAGCACCAACCAGCAATGCAACTGGAAAAAGACCTTGACCAAAAGGGGGAAAAGGTAAAGACAAATGAGTTTATATGGCTAAGGGGCTTCAAAGTGAGTGATAAATCATGCCAGAGGTTATAATTATGCATGTCTCAGCAGGATCTCATTGACTACCTAAGTAGATACTATACTACCCCAAATAGTGGGGCTCCTGAGGGCTCTGGAGACCCCCAGACACTATAGTCAGCGTAGATAGCTCAGGAGTTTGGTGCCTTGCCAGTGGGCCCTACTTTGGAATTTATGATCCCCAGAGTGACAGAGTTGGACTCTGTTGTGGTTTCCCTACACATGGCTCTTCCGTCCTTCTATTTGAACGTATAATTAGTACCAAAGTTGGTAGGTGTGCATCCAAGAGACTTAAATCTTAGGGTTGTCCATGTGCAAGATGGGTCCTGAGTCTCAATGGAGATGCAACACCTACTCCCCAGTTCATTGGTCTCATCCAGGACAACAAAAATGGAGATGATGATGGACAACTACCATACCAAGGAACTGAGAGAGTCTACAACTGCAAGCAAGAAAGTCCCATCCATCAGCGCTATGAGATCACAGCCTCCTCTCAATCTGAGGTGGAGTGCACATCACCATCCCAGAATCCTCAGGACTGGGGAATGAACTATGTACTAAAGTAGACTTACTGGTGTTCTACTATAGACTTATTGTGATTCTAGTAATGGAAGAAATTATATCATTGATGTGGAGGCAGTGGCCACTGGAGGTTTCTGAGGGGAGGGAGAGGGAAAAATAGGTGTAATATGGGGACATTTTTGGCACTTGGGAATTGTCCCTGAATGAATTGCAATGACAGATACAGGCCATTATAAATCTTGCCATAATCTAGAGAATTGGGTGGGAAAGAGTGTAAAAACTACAATGTAAACTTTAATCCATGCTTAGTGACAATGCTCCAAAATGTGTTCATCAATTGCAATGAATGCAAATGAAGGATGTTGTTAATGTGGGAAAATGTGGGAGGTATGGGGAGCGGGACATATGGGAATCCCCTATATTTCTTATGTGACATTTATATAATCTAAGGAAGAAGAAGGAGAAGGAGGAGGAAGAAGGGGACAGGGAGGGGGAGGGGAAGGGGAGGGGAGGGGGAGGGAGAGGAGGGAGAGGAGGAAGAGGAGAAGAAGAAAGAGGCAACTTCAAGGGATAGGATAACTTTGTGACATTTTCATCGCACTCCTTGACTTGGCAGTAATCTTGAAGATTGAAGAATTTGTTTCCTGGTCTGGAGGGAGCAGAGCAGACCTTGTTCTCAAAGAATTGTGATTGTTTTGGCATTTATGGGGACTATGTGATCAACTGATACAAGACACAAGTGGAAGGATGGATCTGTATAGGAATGGAGTTTTTGTATACTATTTTGCTAAGGTGTTATTAATTCAAAACAGATCACTATAAATTTAAGAGGTTAATTGTAATCCACATGGCACCAATAAGAAAATAAATTTTTAAAAAGATTAAAGAAAGAAACCAGAAAGGAATTTTTAAAAAAATGGCATACCACAAAAAATCAATTATGTGAATGATGGACTTTAGTTAATAGTATAATTATAATAATATTGTTTAATCAATTGTAAAAGGTACTACACTAATGCCAAGTGTTAATAATAGGGAAAACTGCATGTGTGAAGGGGGGTTATATGAGAACTCTGTATTTTTTTTCATTATCTTTCTGTAAACCTACAACTTCTCTAATAAAAAATAAAAAATAAAAAAAATGCCTTAAAAAAGAGCCATAGACAAAACCCATACATAAAGGTTGGACCCACATCTAAACTATAGATTTGTTACTAATTATATATTGATACTGGTTCATCAATTGTAACAAATGTATGACACTAATGCAATATATCAACATTAGGATGTGTGGGGAAGGCAGGAGGAACATGGGAACACTCTGTATTCACTCTGCAATTTTTCTGTAACCCTAAAACTGCCCTAAAAATAAAGTTTATTATTTTAAAAATTACATTATATTTAAATGTACTTAAACACTTGAATTAAAAGGCAAAGATTGACAGACTTAATGAAAAAGCCCAAATGAACGGAATGGTGGCAACACAAATCTCACTTTCAATAAAAAGATACAAAGAGTTTAAATGTAAAATGATGGAAAAGATATGCCATGCAAAATTAAACACAAGCAAGCTGGAGTAGCTATATTAAGAGCAGACAAAATAGACTTCCGGATAAGGAGGGTTAAGAGTGATGCTTTGTAATGAGAGAAAGGTCAAAGGATCAAGAAGATATATCAATTATACATGAATATGTGTTAAATAATAGAACTTGTGAATATATGGAGAAAATACTGACATGACTAAAAGGAGAAATAGATAAATACGAAATCACAATTTTAGACTTTAACGCAACACTCTTAGTAATCGTATAAATAACTAGAAAAAAAAAACAGTAAAAGAAGATCTTAATGACATTACCAAGCACCTTAACATACTTGACATTTATACAACACTACATTTAATAACTGCAAATACACATTCTTTCCAAGTGCAAATGAAATGTCATCTCTAACAAAAATTTTGTGTCGATCAGTAAGAGGCAGGAAGTAAGAAGGGTATAGATAAATTTACTGTCCTTCCTCTCCCCAGTGAACTGTTCTGACATGCTTTCATTGCATAAGACTTCCTTGGAAACATCCCTCATGACAGTGTAACCAGCTGTGTTTTCTTGTGATGCTTGATAATATACCAGCTCGTGTTGCTTTGCCTACTTCCCTGCGTTGCTTCACTATTTCCACATTCTTGTGGCCCTAGGTTTGTGCCCTCCATATTAGCCTCAGTCTCAAAGAACTGGAACGAAGACAGTGCGAAGGAATAGTTACAGCAGTTGCCATTACTAAGCACTTACTCTGTGCTAGGCCCTGGGTGAATCTATGCAGAAAAGAATGAAAACAACATGGTCCCTTACTTTGGGAAGTCATAATCTAATGAGACAGTTGTAGATATAAAAACACAATCACAAAAGTGCTTAACTATTGAATTTGATTAGAACCTCCAAATTCAATCCGCAATAATTTAAAAGACATCAAAATGTTCACTAATTGCAATATGTAGATGCACCACTAAGTTTTTACTTTGCCCCTTCAGTGCAAGTCCTGATTTCTATGCCATGCCTGGCTTTTGGACAGCCAAAAATACATTACTGATTATTGGTATTACTAACACCAGAGAGCTGGGAAGCTATCATCTCTTCAGTAGGCTAAACCAGGTCATCAGTCAGAGACTGGTGTGTAAACATCAGATTTTATGGCATTTACCGCATAGGGGAGCAGGGAGACCTTAGTGCTCTGTGCAATGCCCCTCTTCTTTAAAACCTTTTCATTGCTTTGGGTGAGCTACAGCAGACCAGGTAGTAGCTTTTCTCTCTGCCAATGTGATCACTGACCCACAGTATTTAAGTCATTAATCTGTAAAGTGTTTTGGAATACATGGACTATGAAAGGATTTGATTTTGCATACTGCTTTTTATGTCCTGGGCTTCCCCAAGCACTTTGCAAAGGAATTAAATTAAATTACTGGTAACACAGTGACTTTGTGAGCAAATAGAAAGTGCAGCATACACTTAGTTTACATAAGATCAAGTTTATTCCTAGGAACAAAATATTAGATACATTCTTTTGATAAATATATGTTGAAATCTCACTAGGTTCCAGACACTCTTCTAGGGACTAGAATCTTATAGGTGATAGTGATGAGAAAGGCAATTAACAAGTAAATGAATAAATGCATTCAAAGTGTACAATCAATAGTGTTTGGCATAATCACATAGTTGTATATTCATCACTTTAATCATTATTAGAGCATTTTTATTATTTTATAAATGTGTTTTTTTCTAAAACTCCTGGAGGTTACAGAAAAGGGTCTAGTGAGAGGGTTAAGAAAAACTCAGTGGTTTGACACTCTTACTCAACCATCAAGACCTTTTGGGAACATCTTGAGTTTCATGGAATGATCCAACAAAGAGAGGGATATTTTGCAGAAAGTCCCAGTCCTCTTTTTAGCCTGCTTTTTTGGTTTGTGTTGTTGTTTTCCACATTAGGTAGTGCATTATGCTGGCTATTACATAATCCCTCATTCATTCATTCATTTAAACAATACTTATTGGGTTGAGATACATTAGGTAGCATTCAATAAATATTGTTTGAATGAATGGAGGTACTTAGTTTCCTGGTATGTGTAAAGACTGAGAAAAATCACAACTGTAAGATTCTAGTCCAAAGGAGCTTATAACTGCATTGAGGAGATAAGATTATGAAATAAATAATTAATACTGAAGAAATGCTAATTAATTATATGGGACAATCTCTAAGTTCAATAAAGGAAGTTTTTTTATAAATAATCAGAGCTTAAGGAGGACAAAGAAGGGACCATTTGTTGTTGGCTGAATATATCAACAAAAGCACACTGCAGATGCGATATGAGATTGACCTTAAAGAAAGAAGACAACTTAATTAGATGTATGACTAGAGGACAAAAGGCCATGGTGGTAGCAGGTAGCTCATGTGGCCAATATTTTTGTTCCTTGTTAGTGACATTACTCAAAGATAGTCCAAATGTAAATTTGTTTCTAGGGTCCATTCTTAGTATTCAAAGAAAATGACAAATCTTACTTCAGTAGCACTATAATTAATGCAGTTTTTAATGAAGAGATTAGGAAGTAAATGGGGACAAGAATGGTGTACATCTCATATCATGTAACAAAAGTTACTAAATTATGTGTTTAATTTTCTCTCCTCCACAAAGTGCCTCTCTCTCCCTCTGCCCATCTCTCTTCTTCAGCTTCTCTCTCCTCTCCCATCTCTAGCCACACTTCAGCCTCCTTTCTGGATCCTTCCAGAACTTTCCACCTTGTTCCACTGCAAAACAATTTAAACATCTCGCAAGGTCTCCAGTTTGCATCCCCACAACTTACTACAAATAAGGACACTTCTTTGAAGGTTCTTTGAAGGAAGAAGCTATGAGAAGTGATTTTCAACAATATGGCGTGGAGAACAGTGATTGTAAATTCTATTTTCTTATTAGATAATAAAATACAAATACAGAGGACTCTGGGAAGCAAGAAAGGCCAGGGATCATTTCTTAATAATCATTTATTTGTTAATTCCAAAATAAAATGTAGTAAGCAGCTAAGCTCTGGCAGGTTAGCTTTTTCAAAAGTTGCTTTTACACACTTTGCTGCAGATAGCATCACTGCTGGGGTGTCTGATAACCACTCCTGTTTTTTTTTTTTTTTT
>JAQZBX010041381.1:0-22365 GCA_029593785.1 Cabassous unicinctus
AAAAAAAAAAAAAACAAAACCCACATACTTTTGAAGTGTATTTTATCATTATACAGTTTATTTGCAAGAGCATTTTCCTAATAACTTTACAGTATGACTATACATCTTTCTTTCTTTTCTTAACAAATGACTGTGTAACATTTTGACTCCATAAGGACAAATGAAGATATTTTTCTAAAAAACTGTGAGGCAGTGACAGCTTAGACAGTGCGTATTGTAACTTTAAACAGGAAATCTCATGGACATAAGGTTTGTTTGACAAAAATGTGATATATGTAACTTGTGCCATGGACCAAAAAAATGGTCACTTTACCCCAGCTAAAAATGAGTGAAGATAGCAACTTGGTGGTGATTGTATTGTATTATTTTAAGCAAAAAAGTGGTAGTCTAAATACTTAGCAATCTAAATATTTTAAGCCAAATACCATGACTTATTGAGGATTTTTTTAAAAAAACCTGATGATAAAGTCCTTTATACTTGAAGTTCACACTACCAATTTGTCAACAAAAATGTTGGGTTGAAGTACTTAATTTTTAATTATTTATTTTTCTGTTACATTGGAAAATGATTGCATTCTAACTTTTGTGACCTACCAAATTTAATATATGTATACATTGTTATAGAAAACAGGTAAATGTTGTAGTGACCTTGCTCACTTATACCAGGGAAATAAATGACTTTCAATGGAAAAGAAAATTTATCATGAGAATCTTGTCAGTGTTATCATAAAAATCCATAAAGATTCTGTATTTGTATCCATGGAAAATTCAGTTCTGCTTTTCCTATAAGATTCTGATGTTATATTTAATGTATAAATGTAACATATTCATTAATTGAACTGGGCTAGATATATTTCCAGTTTAAAAATACATTGCCTTAGCTATTATTTACTGCTTTGTTGCTATGGTTTTTTGAAGTTGCACAACATCACTGCTATTCAGAAAATGAAGCATGTATGAATAGTTTTTAAATTTGAACAATCAAATTTAAATAATAACTTGTTTTAATAACAATCTTGAAAATCACTGTAGAAGCTTTCCTGAAATTCTGTTATAGTTATAGGACACTCAATGATAAAAATTCATCAGAAAAATGGTAAGGGTCTATCTTTCTGCTGTTTTATAGTAGTGAAACAGGAAGAGATGAGGGAAGAAAGAGTAGGTTCTAAGAGTATTTAAAATGCAAGTTGTTTGAGCATCTTCTATTGCATAATGTCCCATTCACTAGAGTTGTTTTTGTTATGTAGCGAAATTTATCCTTATTCAAATTTCTATTAGTGACTAATGAACTCCCCCTTTCCATGATGTTTTACAACCATACTATTTGGATTCACTAGTAAACTATCAGAGTGTGGATCGTACATTCATTCTTTGTTGACATCAAAGTTCAATATACTTTATTAAATAAAACATGACAATGGTCTAAGTTGGCTTCATAATTGTTATAGCATTATATATAATATATATAACATTTAATATATATATTCTTATATATATATATTTAACCACAAACTGCATGACATTCTCTGGAATATTGAACTCTAATAGCAATTAATTTATATCTTTACTCTGAGCATAATGGAATGTTAACTGTTGCTGGCTAAAACAGTCAGGAGGAAATAATTTTTCTTATTACTCTTCTAATACTTCACTCTTTGTACTTGAGAATAAAATATCTATATAATTAATAAATTCAAAGCCCCTTGACTTAAAATCACTAAAATTTTATTTAAACTCTTAGTGGCTATACTATTTTTTTTTTTAAGATTTATTTTATCTATTTATCCTTCCCCCACCCCCGCCCCATTGTTTATGCTCACTGTCTGCTATCTGTGTCCATTTGTTGTGTGCTCGCTGTGTCTGCTCTCTTCTCTTTAGGAGGCACCGGAAACTGAACCTAGGACCTCCTATGTGGGAGAGTGGCACTTAATTGCTGGAGCCACCCCAGCTCCCTGGTTTGTTGTGTCTCTTATTGTCTTTCCTCTTTGTGTCTCTTTGAAGAATCAGCTTGCCATGCTTGCCCATCATGCCAGCTCACTGTTTTGCTTATTTTCTCCAGGAGGCACAGGGAACTGAACCTAGGACCTCCCATGTGGAAGGCAGGAGCTCAATCTCTTGAGCCACATCTGCTTCCCCTATAGTATTCTTAATTACTGGCATCTGATTTATTTTCATGAGTATAACCAGTGCTGGCTTTAATTTTTTGCATGTAAAAAATAAATCCCCAAGACCTAAATAAATGGAAGGATATTCCGTGTTCAAACATTGGAAGACAAAATATTAAGATGTCAATTCTACCCAAAGCAATTTAGGGATTCAGTGCAATCCCCGTCAAAATTCCTACAGCCTTTTTTGCAGAAATGGAAAATCCAATCATCAAATTGATATGGAAGGGTAATGGGCCCTGAATTGCCAAAGCCAGCTTGAAAAACAAGAATGAATCCATATCTAAATTAATCTAGAATGACTTCAAAGGGGTCAGCTGGTCCTTGAAGGGTGAAAAGGATTTAAATGGATAGAGAATAAAGAGAAAGAACCTTCTAGGTTAGTTGATGTCAAGGTGAACAAAGCATGGGTACAAGAAAGCACAAGGTGCCTATAGGCAACATATGTCTACCAGCTTTATTATGGGGGAAAAGGACAGAGGAAAACAAGGCCAGAAAGCTAGGTTAAACAGACTGAGATAACCTTGAAGACAAGATAAGAAACATTTATGGCCTCAATTTATTGATCACTTACTAAATGCTACACTATAAACTCCAGGAGGCCAGGGTCTTTTATCCCTAGATCCAAACACATTGCCTGTACAAAGTAGGTACTCAATAAAATTAGGCCAAATGAAGCCCTATGCTAATTATTGGCTTATATCAATTATCTCATCTACATAAGAGTTCTTATCTCTTTTCAAAGTTTCACTAGGTTAATTAGATTGCCCAAAAGTCAGAGGTACATTTGAATCCAACTGTGTGGATCAAAGTGTCACAAATTCACTTGCTTTCATCTATGCCAATTTCTCCAGGCTAAGGAGCTAGATTTTTATGCTGCAGGAAATGGGGAAACAGTAGAGGATTGAGCAAGGGAAACTGGGGAGTCAGGCAAAGTAGCTGTTTGGAGAGGAGATGATGAGTATGGCTTTAAGAGTGTCAGGTTGGAGGTGATGGCAAGATGCCAAAATGCAAACCTGAGAGTAAGGAATGGCAACTCTGGCCTTCATAGCATTAATGTAGTATGTAGAGGAAGATCAGGTGATTTATTGGCCAGAAGGGAACCTGCCAGGCCTGTCAACATTTGGCTGAAGATTCTTGAGAAAAAAACTGCACATAAATATCTAATTCTCAAAAGTTTTACACTGTTGTAGCAAATCCAGGGGGAAGAGGAATTCCTTACCTATACATTGAGTTCTGAGGGAAGTTGACTTTTAAACAGTTTTCTTGTCTGACACAGTCTTGCTATTTTATATTTTCACCAGGGTGAAGGAGTTAGAGCTAGACTGAGAGTAAAAGAAGAGACAGAAAGAGAGGGGAGAGAGAAAGAGAATGCCACTCTATTATGTCCAGAGAAATATTTTAAAACCAGATAGTCAATTTTTAATTAAATTTGTACAGAACCTTATTTGTAATTATATCATGAAGGAAATAAGGAAATACAGCTTGCAATTTAAATCTATGCTTAAGGAGATAAAAGGGAAATTAGGACAAATACAAAGTAAAGTTAATACTTAATGTTAAATAGAGCCACCCTCAAGAACTGCAGTCAAGAATCTGGATAAATATCTTGATACGCAAACTACATTTGCATTCCTTTTCTCTAATTATTTAAAACAAAAGGTTTCTCTAGGGAAACAGAACTGACAGGAGACATCTGTAAATAGTAGGAGATTTTATAAATCTGCCTCATGCAACATGGGGAGGCACGAGTCCAAATTCCGTAGGACAGGCTGCAAACCAGGGGCGCTGATGAAGGTCCTTGATGAGTTTCCCAGGAGATGCTGGTTGTCTGAAATAGAGATGGGAATTCTCTCCCTGAATGCTGAAATCAGTTCCCCTTTTAGGGCCTTCAACTGATTGGATGAGACATCACCCATTGCTGATGGCAATCTCCTCAGATGATTGTAGATGTAACCAGCCATCTATGCAATCAACTCACTGATGATTAAAGTCCATGAAATGCCCTTGTATTACAATTGGCCCAGTGCTTGCTTGGCCAAACAACTGGGCACCATTACCTGGCCAAGTTGACACATTAGTCTAACCATCACAATCTCCATGTTACTCAGTAAATTGTTTCAGTGTTTCATTTTGAAAACTTTCCATTAAATTTAAATGCAGTGCAGCACAACAGAATATGCAGGAATGCTGGCCACAGAAATATGGTCCTTCTCTCAACACTGCAGGAGTCAGTTTTCATTTCAATGCAGTTCTACTGGAACATTTTTTCATTTACCACTTGTCCCCATTCCCACATCAAATTGATCCTTGAGGATTGCAGGTTCTGTGTCTTCAACTTGCTATCTCTTCTCCTTTCTCACTGCTCACCCCTTTTCATTCTTGACTTCTTCACTTGATCAGGGCAAGGTACAAACTCTTCAATGCTGTAATACTTAATTTATCTTTTAAAATTTATTGTGAATTTGAGAATTTCTCTCACTTTTCCCAACATGTAACCCTCTAAATATGAATAAAGGATATTTTTATGGTTATTGTGAGCAGATTCATTCATTCTCCGAACATTCATGCTGTGACAAATAAGTACCTGGAATTATCCTAGGCACTGTGGACACAAGGATAAATGAGATGCCAAAAGCATTCACAGTTCAAGAGAACGGCCTATCACCTGACAATTACAGAAAAATGTTGAAGTGGCACACATAGAACTAGGCGAGGCCAACTGGAATCCA
This sequence comes from Cabassous unicinctus, assembly GCA_029593785.1. Classification (NCBI taxonomy): domain Eukaryota; kingdom Metazoa; phylum Chordata; class Mammalia; order Cingulata; family Chlamyphoridae; genus Cabassous; species Cabassous unicinctus. Next base: position 4,898 of record JAQZBX010041381.1, read on the forward strand.
TCCTCCCTAAGGGACAGCCCTCAGCTGTTCACGAGTGATTTTGCAATCTGCCAAAATGAAGGGTGACTCCTCCTTTTGAGTTGTTCTTACTATGAGCCCTTCAACCAAAAGAGATGGAGGTTTCAGGAAGCCAGGAGGTAGAGACCACCACCCGGGCTTTACTGACTCCTGATGCCGACAAAATACAGTGTCCAGTGGTAATCACAATAACCATGCTTGACCTAGGTCACTCCTGCTCTCTGATGGGGCGGGGCTCTGTCGAAGGACTGAGTGAAAGCCTCAGAGCAGGGTCAGTTCACTTGGTCTTTGGGGTGGAATACAAACGTGTGACGGTAAAGGGCTGCTGCCTACAGCCAGATCTGGTCTGTCTGACCAGGGGACCTTTCCAAGGAGTGGAGGAGCTCTGACTCTTGTCTTTCCTCATGGCCAAAATGATTGGCAATTCCCTGTTTTGTAGACATTGAAGGGCTAGTTTCGATCCGCCTGGTAAAAAGACTGCAGGCAAGCAGATCTAATTTCCAAACAAATAGGATTTAAACCAAGGAAGTTGTAGATATTCTGCTCTTTGTGCCACATATTTTCTGATTAAGCAGCCCAAAAACCTTGGGTAACTTGCTTAAGAGCTATGATCATAGCGTATTAACTCCAGCATTTTTGTTGTTGTTTTTTTAATTGAAATATGTTTGATTTTTATTAGAGAAGTTTTTAGTTTATAGAAAAGTCATGCATAAAACAGAGTTCCCATATACAATCCTATTAATACCTTCCATTAGTATAGTATATTTGTAACAATTCATAAAAGAACATTTTTATAATTGTACTATTAACTATAGCCCATCATTTACAATAGTGTTTTTGTTTGTGTTGTACAGTCCTATGTATTTTTTAAAATTTTTTATTCTAGTAACATATATACAACCTGAAAATTCCCCTTTTAACCACGTTCACATATGTAATTCAAAGCTGTTAATTATATTCATGATGTTGTGCTACTGTCATCAGCATCTGCTACCAAAACTTTACAATCAACCCTAAAAGAAACTCTGTACATTTTAACTCCCTACCCCACCCTGGCCCCTGGTAACCTATATTCTAGATTCTGACTCTATGAGTTTACTTATTCTAATTATTTCATATCAGTGATATCATATAATAGTTGTCCTTTTGTGTCTGGCTTATTTCACTCAACATGATGTCTTCAAGGTTCATCCACATTGTCTCATGTATCAGAACTTCATTCTTTTTTAAAGCTGAAAAATATTCTATCCTATGTATATACTGCATTTTATTTATCCATTCATTGGTTGATGGAGACTTAGGTTGCTTTCCCTTTTGGCAATTGTGAATAATGCAGCCATGAACATTGATGTGCAAATATCTGTTCAAGTCCCTGCTTTCAAATCTTAACTCCAGCATTTCTTTTCCCTCTGGAAGAGAGGCTTAGGGTTTTCTCATGGTCCACATGTGGCCTCACTATATTCCTCAGTGTCTGGCACACTACAAGGCACATAGTAGGTACTCAATGAGCATCTGATATTGAATGACTCTACTGGAGCACATCATACACTCATGGTGGCGGGGGGCATCAGTCTTTGGGGAAGACTAGTAATTGGCTAGGTGACAAAGAGGCGAGCAGACAATTCAGGAAAAGGGGACAGCATATGAGCAAAACCTGCCAGTAGAGGCAGCATGGTCGACATGGGGTAGATTATAAGAACTTCAATTAGCGGGTGATGGGAAATGAAGAAATAGACAAGGGCTAGATTGCTGAAGATGTTGTCTATCAGATTCAATTCACTCCAACAAATATTTATTCTGGGGTCAGACTCTGTGGAGTATACAATGCATTAGGGGCATCCTGAGGGCCAGGGAGCAAAACTGGCAAATGAAAGAAATGGGAAGAGTTTCTGGATGCCGAAAGTACCACATTGTTGCCTGGGACACCAGGTTCTGGGAGACAAATCCCTGGACACCTTTTCCTTGGTAACATGATACTAAGAGCACAAAAATTAGGCAGAGCAGTTCTGCTCTCTGGAAGAGTAACTGAGGGAGTGATGTTAACTTGGCATCAATTCTAGATTCAAGAAAAAGGTCTAAAGTGCAAATGTTATGTTGTATCATTTAGCGAATAGGGACAAGAGGATTTACCAAACATGTTTCCGGGCCTTACACAGTTTCATCATCACAAGTCACACATTTGCATAGAATGGAACTGGGGCTCACCATCCTTGCAATAACCCCTTCCCTTTCCTTTGTGAGAGCCTCCACGGGCTGTTTCCTTTTGGGAGAATCAGGCCAAAGTTATCTCACCTTGGTGCTGTCACCTCTTCTGCTCTACAGCCACCCCGCCAACTGATCACAGCATGGTGGCTGAACTCTGATAAAGAAGGTACATCCAAGAGCATCCTTGAAGAGGATGGACATTGCTATGTAGATTCATGGCCTTAGTAATAGGAAAATACTGACCCTTACTTACTAGGCTAGTAAAAACATTCATTCTCTTTAGTGTTTGAGAAAATATAATTTCAAAGACAATGTCTGCTCAATTAAATTCATGTCATAAATATGAGATGGCCTTTGCTAGATGAAACATAAAATGATTGGTGAAGATAAAGAAGGAAATTCAAGCATGATAAAAAAATTCTGAAAATACATCGGATTTGAAATTGCAAGTAAATAAATTAAGCAAGTCCAAAATGCATGAAGAGAACACTGAATCCAATTCTGAAGGAAAAAATGGTATTATTCTTCCAGAAAGGGAAATTTATGTGAAGAAAGGAGGAAACAAGCAAAAACAGTAAGGAGGAAATGAAATAAAGCACCGAGGGTGGGCCAACACCTACCCTGGTGATTGTACACAGCCCATCCTAAATAAAAGTGTGTTAAATATGTGAATGAATAAGAAGCATGTCTCAAGGAATCATATATGTAACAGATTGAGTATAAAATACAACATCTTAAGTATTATTTTGCAATAATTAATAAAGGAGGCAGGGTTTATGGTAAGGATTTCAATTTCCCTAATTCAATGTAATCAGTTCAATGCAAAACACCTTTCATTCTCACACTGGATGTATATTTGAAGTTTGCCATATTTAGATGAAAGATCCCACATTTTGATTCAAATTGCTGAATGGAAATGTGGGAACAATCAATATGGATAAGCCTAGAGGCCAATGCAGAATTAAGGATGAGCCACCAAAACATTTTCTTTTCTCCTGCAGAGGAAAGAGAGGTCTAATTCCCAGTCTTCATTTGCACATGCTGTTATTCAGAGATGAATAGTGTGTCACTTTGTTAGTCACCCACTGGGTCCATAGCATGTAAGCACAGAGAGAAAATGGTCCAAGAACCATTGGCATCTAACCCATGATACATTATGTTACTGAATATCTGGCATGGCAATTGGCTAAACCTCATCAGCCCATTGCCAAATGTCATTTAGCAAAGCAGTCCCCATCCAGGACCTCTATTTGACTATACTGATAATATTATCACTGGAGGTGAAGAGACACATTCCCAAAAGAAATTCATCATTAGAAACAAACACGACAGCTCATCAAAAAGCAAAAACAACGTGAAGAAATTGCAGAGGAGCTTTTAAATAAGCCATTGTGTTTGTGTGGGTTTGCATGTGTGTGAGTGAATGTGTGCATATGAGAAAGGAGACGGTCTTAATGCCATCAAGTATCATGGTTTTTTTTCCCTCTTAACTGCCTACATTAATGAGTAGGCTTCCCCAACACCATTCTTCAGATCACAGTATCCAAGAATGCTTGTGTTCAGCCCTTCCTTCTAATTTGGAAAAAAGCTGAGCCAAGATTTCTCCCCAGCCTGCCTTCTTTACAATTAGAAATATCCTTTGTTGCTTTGCCAAGAATAAAATCAATGTGATATTTCAAAGGCAGAGTGAAAGAGTTCTTTGGAAGAACTTTTATCTTTTCACTTTAAAAGGTATTTTTGGGCAATCTCAGTCACTCTCTCTCTCTCTCTCTCACACACACACACACACACACACACACACACACACACACACACACAAAATCCTTAACTATGATCAGCTCTACCACTGTGACATCTCGTTTAAAATTCTAACCCAGATTTCTCACCTGAGCTCCAAATTCATATCTATTACTAGACACTTCAAAATCAAACAAGCCCAACACTGAGCTCATTGTCTCTCTAGGCGTGGAAGTGTGTATCTTACTCTGACTTCTCTTCATGAATGGCACAAACATGAATCCAGTCATGATTCAGCCAAGGTCCTGAGAATCCTTACATGCTCCTACAACTCCTTCAACTTCACATCAATTCTGCATTAAGTAACGTAGGCTTCACCTGCAAAATAACTCTCTTTTCAGTGCCTCTTCACCAACCTGATTGTTACTGCCTTAGCCTGGACCCAAAATTCTCTGGCTTGTGGCAATAGCCACGCAATGGTCTTTCTTCATCCAGTCTTAGTCGGGTTAAACCATCTTCCACCCTGACGCTGCACTGAACCTTCAAAATACACACGTACACATGTCTAGCCATTCCTTAGGATCCATTAATTTCATAAGAAAGGGGCAGAACCTAGATGAGGAAAATCCTAATTAATATATAAATCTAACGAAATTCTAATTAAACTCCAGTAAGATTTTTTAAATTGTAGCAATGATGTTAAAGTTTATAGGGAATAGTAAGCATAGGAGAAGAGCCAAGAGAATTTTGAAAAAGAGTGTTAAGGGAGGAATAAGCCTAACCAAATAGTAGAAAGTACTCTAAGGCTGCTAGTAAAACAGCATGGCATTGGTATTGCAATAGAAAGATAGTTCAGTCGTACAGAATTGAGAATCCAGAAATAGATCCCAGAATACAGGAGAACTTAGTGTGTGATAAAGCTTGTATTCCAATGCTGTGGGGATAAAGGGAGCTTGTTTAATAAATAGTGCTGGCCAAGTGGCCTTTACAACTAGATGGAAATGAAATTGGACCCCTGACTTAGATTATATTAAAAAATAAATACCACCTAGATTAAGACTTAATTGTAATACATTGAACCAAAATATCCTGCAAGAAAATCTAAGCAATTATATTTGAAATATCAGAGAAGTATTTCTTACCCACAAGCAGAAACCCCAATGCATACCATATAAAAATTAAATCTTTTGTACCTCAAAATTTATGAACAAAGTCAATAGACAAACAAAAGATCTTGAATAAATATTTCTATTGCAGAGGACAGAAAAAAAGCTCTCAAAATTGACAAGAAAAAAGTTAAAACAACAAAATTGGGCAAAGAATAGAAAGAGGCTATTCCCAGAGAAGCAAATTCAAGTGGTGAAAAAGCATAAGAAAATATGCTCTAATGTAATAATGAGAAAGCATTTGATATACAATGTACTGCCCAAAACAACTATGACAACTCATGCTGGAGAGTTTGTGAATAAAGGGTACTCATATATACTACTGGAAGAAATGTGTCTTCTTTCAGCCTTTTGGGAAAGTAACTGGCAATTTATTAAAATTAATTCTTTTTCCTAGAAATAAATAAAACACCAGTTTGTAAGAATGTTCTATATCTGTAACATCCAGATACTTATATTTTGGAAACAAAGAGAAACATATCAATAGAAGAATAGATGAATGGATAAATGATATATGGAAAATATGGTACATTCACATTTTAGAAATACATAAAGACAGAATAATTTAGAGGAATTTCAAAGAGGAATTACGTGAGAAAAGCAAGATGCAAAAAAGTAAAATAGGAACAAAATATTATAAAACAGTGATAATCTCATATATGTATATCTGTGTGTATTTACATATTAGTATGTGATTAAATGAACTCTGAGAAAAACATGAAGTTTAGATTAGGTTGTTAATTTTGAGTACTTCAGGGGCTTAGTTCAGTGATGAGATTAAAGTAGACAACAGGGAAAGGTAGAACTAAACATGGAAAGTCTGTATATGACCACTTTTAGCAAAAATGAAAATTCTATATATTATGAGTGTAGGAGAGAACATTTTAAAAGTCCTCGATGGCTCGTCCTGAGTGTACACTTTGAATTGATTGTACACAGCATGGGACTGTATAACACAATGAATCTTGTGGCAGGAAGATGGAGTGTGGTTAACAGAACAAATATGAGAACATTCTCTCATGAACTGTAACAAGTATATAATACTAATACAGGGTGTCATTAAGTGGGTAGGTTGGGAGAAAACTACCAAATCTAAGGTATTGGCTATAGTTAGTAGCAATGTTTTGACAATGCTCTTTCATAGTTTGTAACCATTGTTTCACAACAATGCAAGGTGTTGGTGGTGGGGTAATTTATAGGAGCCCTGTAAGATGATATGCATGTTTGTTTTGTAAGTTCACTACTTATATTATACACTGTTCATGGAAGTTCATGCATGAATGATAAACTTCAATTTTAAAAAGTTTTAAAAAAGTCTTCAATGGCTCTTTATTACTGTTGAGAAAAAGTTATTTAAAATTGTTTGCCACTCAAGGCTCTTTACAATGCAGCCACTGTTTCTCATTTCAGCCTCATCTCTCTACTTTTTAAAAAACACCTTTATGTTTTATCCATTGGGAACAGTTTTCCATTCCTACACACTTTCCAGTCTCTAATCGTATCTTTACTTCGGATTTGCTATTATATCCACAAGGATTTCCTCTTTATCCACCTGACAAAGAGCTACTCATCCCTCAAGCCTAAGCTCAAGTTTTACCTCCTTCAAGGACATCCAGCCCTCAGTTTCCCTGCGCCTTCCCTGTCCCTCCTGTGATACAGCCCCTACCGGACAGGACTGTGATGACTGCTTTGCTTGTCTTTTTTCCTCCAAGTCTCTATTACACTCAGAGTCTTGGAAGGAGGAACCATTTATTTATCATTACCCTGATGATCATTTAATCTTCCCACCAGCTCCCTCAGCACAGGCATTCCCTGGAAGGATCCGAGGTTGCTTTTATAGAGCAAAATATTCCTTTCCAATCTGCTTACTTTATTGGAGATAAAGCTGATCTCCTTAAATTCACTCAATCGGTAAAGTTCAGTCATACAATAATACCAACTTTCCATGCACAGAAGGAGGTACTTGTGGTTATTTTCTGTGTTCCTGGTAAATTGTGGGAAACAGGCAAAAGAGCTGAGGTTGGGACCAGATGTAATAAAATGAGTGTGTATTAAATAAGATAACATTCAAAGATAAACAGTGTTCATTGAGTTCATTGTATTCAGGGTCACCATCTAAAACAAAAGTAAAATTGATTGCCAAGTTGTGTTAATGAACACCTTGATACAAACAGTTCCTACCTATATTATTTTAATTGCATCTTGCTTATTTTTAAAGGCCAGTGATCAGTCACTTCTACTGGCTAGTGTCTCAAAAATACAGAGAGCTGAAAAACTATAGCAATTAAACGCCCTCAGAGCCATTATCTTACCAGGGAGCTAGACTATGACCTCTAACCATTTTAGTTAGAACAGCTGGGAACTCCTGAAAAATCAACACTGCCCACCACACATCGGGGTGTGCCACTGTGTAAACCTTGGCTGTGTGTGGAGTTATTTACCCAAGCGAAAACCTGCTTGGGGAGTATTAAAGCAAACATTTCAGAGAGGAAATGGAGAAAGTAGTTCAGTGTTTCATTCTGATGAGTCAACACGTCAAAATTACAGGATAAAAGAAAAGAAAATCTTTCGTTTCCAGGGTGGGAAAAGCCTTTGTAATCAACTAAAATTTTTTTCCACCTGTCTTTGGTTGTGACTAGAGTTCAAATTTGTATTTATTCACAAATTAAATGAACTGGATAGTCTTCAAATGCTCCTTGGCAGCTGTGGCCAAGTGCCTACGTTCTTGCCATTTGGCGCAATTAAAGGAAGAGCCAAAAAAGAACCGGCACCAACCTTCTAAAGAAGCTGTTAGGAAAGTCACGTTACGATGCATTAGTGATGATTTAGCCCCTTGCGCTTCACATTAAAAACTCCCTAGGCAGTCGTTGCTTCTTCAATTCGGAACGCGTAACTGGAAAGACCTTTCTAAACTAACAAGCTGAGGTTATTATCTCTGGAGAACTGGCACACAAACTACTGAAGGGTATGTGCAACAGAAGCCAATCGCCTCTACCTTGTCACAGATTTCGAATCTTTCATGCATTTGTCTTTAGGCATGTTTCATGGACTTGTGTGGGAAGATAAGACATCTAATGTGTACAGAAGGGCGTTACAGATACATAGAAACATGGACCTGGGAGGTATTTTGGCACTTATTTAATCTAACTTCTTCATTTTATAAATGAAAAAACTAGGGTCTGCAGGTGTGCAATTATAAGCCCAAATCATAGGACCACTTAGAGCAAAGCTGGGAAGGGAACCCAAGTCTCCTAACTCCCAATGTGGCGCTCTTTGCCTCTGCCTGCCTGCGTCTACCCAACCTGCTAAGCAGGCTCTGTGGGCTCAAGTCTTAGGGCCACCACCTGCCCCTGTACTCAATCAAGACGCCTTTTACAATGGCCCACGGTCGCTGTGCTTAGCTTTGTGTTTGTTACTACATTGCTGCCCATGATAATCCCTGGAAGGTCTGCCATGAAGATGGTAAAGTGATGAGGTGGGATCAAGCCAAGTGTTATTCCATGCGGCCCTTCCAGATCCAGAACCGAACTCCAGGGATTCGCAGGCTTCCAGGGGTTCTAAACCGGTAATTCTGGAGGTGTGATTGTTGAAGACTGATTCTAAAATGTGGCACAACAAAATTTTGTTTTGTAGTCAAATAAGAATCATAATGTTTATTAGCAGGATCTGAAAAGTCCTCCTGTAAATAAACTGGTTTAACTCTACTAAACTCATTACTTCCCAAAGGTGTTTGAATATAAAAGCTCTTTTTCTGTGCACCTGACACCAGTTTCTGACAGAACTAATTTTCCACAGAACAAACATTAGTAAGTTGTCTTATCTCTGGGAGCAATAGGTTGTGGGAGCAATACTTCATTTTGTTAAAAATAATGTTTCCTGCAAGCAGCTTATTGTGTGGTAAGAGTGGGCATAGGCGGGGGTGGGGAGAAAGAGCTAGAAGAAGTTAACAATGATTCTACACTTCTTGAGTTTCTCATTGTTTAAACAAAGACATATAACAAGTAAGCAAAACTCTATGGCAGAGAATAAGTCAGTGTCCAGGATCCCCTTAAGGCACAGGTGATGAAGGCTTTAGGATTTCAGACTTAAGCTCAACTAGGACAAAACATGTTTTAAATTAGATCCCAAAGGATATGTAGAAAGGACATTGCCTTGCACAAGGTTAATCAATACATGTTTGCTTAACAGATGGATAGTCTGAGCTGGGAAACAGTATGCACAATATCTTTTTTTTTTTGAAATATAATTTCTTTTTTTTAATTATTTTTTTAACTTTATTTTGTACATTTAATAATTGAAAATATAGACAATTAAAAACTAAAAAGAAAACAGAGTTGAATAAAAACATACATTTCTCAATTAAATGTACTGGATACATATAAAATTTTTTTTAATCATACAATATGTTACACAATATATTTGATTCACAGTAACACAATCATACAGTATTTGTCCTTTTGTGTCTGGCCAGATGCAAAATATCTTGAAGTCAAATCGAGCATAATGTGTCATTCATGGAAGGAGTGCTCAATCTAGTATGCCTGGAGTGGGGCTGGAAGTGGGCATTGCACTAGAGAGGACACAAAATTAAATTTGGAGAGGCAGGATAGATGCAGAATTTATCCCGACAAGACTTTTTCCTGAACTGGTGGGCCTTTCCTTACTCATCTTTACCATCTCCCATCTTACACGCTGCAGAGGCATTTAAGCTGCCATTTAATAAATATTATTTAATCGAAAGAATTGAAAAGGAGGTGAATGAATGTGAATAAAAGAAGTACAGTGAGAACAACTTGAGGTTTTCTGTCTGGAAAGTGATCTGATGCATACAGTCTGTTTTGAGAATAAATCTAGTGGTGATGTTTGAGGAGGGTTGAGGTTGTGAGATACCATAGACCACAGATATCAATTAGAAGACAAAGGTCAAGGTTAGGCCAAATCCTTACCCTGGAGTGGACAAATTTGAAAGGAATTTTGAAAGAAGAATCAATAAGCCAAAAAGCAACTAAATGAAGAAAACATAAGGGAAGGGAAAGGTGAAAATAGCAACCATATTTAAACCTAAGTGTCTAGTAGAAAAAGAAAAACTCCAAGAAGAATGGGATTTGTAGAGGGATTCAGTGTGGGACATAATAGCAAATGGTGCAGCTGCTCATAGAGCAAATTCACCCATCTTGGCTCAGTTTCCAAAACCCGTGTGATAGGGATGTGATTATTATCAACCTTACTTTGCAGATGAGAAAAGTGAGAATGAGAAATGTCAGATGTCTGTTCTAAATCCACACACTCCGCAGGGAGCATAACTAAGACTTCCATTCCCATCTCCTGCCTTCACATGCAATGCTCTTTGTAATGCTTTCCTGCAGGAGATAGAGGACTCCTTGAAAAAGTCTGGCCAGAAAGAGATTTGAAATTTACCCACCTAGATATGAGAGCTGGAGCAGCAAAATAGTACTGATTCCCCAAGAAATAGTTGGGTGCCAATTACATGCTAGGCTCAGGGATGTGATGAGGGAACAGAAAGATGATGAACCCAGTGTGAAGAACTCACCTCTAGGGAGAGGTAAGAGGAAGAAAAGGCAATCGGTAAACTAGCAGAATTGAATAAAAGCAAAAATTACTGTTTCATGAGTACCTACTATGTGCAAGGCAGGGAATGGTTAATTAAAAAAGAAGACACTAGTGAGAAAGTGCAGAGCTGCAGATGTTAGGGCTGGCAAAGAGGGATGGCCTGATTAGAGATGGCAAATGCCATGGAGAACCAGGGGCTGAGAACCTGGAAGGTTTTGCCTTCTCAATATTTTTCCCCTTACTCAAACCAAGAATGAAAATGAGCTAAACTGCATCCGATTTGTGAGTTTTCACTAAGAGCAGACCCTTGCTGGAGTCTTGAATTAAGTGTGGTGCTCTAGTACTTAAAATGGATAGTCCCAGGGAGAAGAAACAAATGATGCAGAGGGAATTAATTTAAGGAATAAAGCCAGAGACACAAAGTTTTAAAAATATATTTGGATGACAGAGATTCCTCCTACCCCTACTTCTCTTTCCCTCAAGTAGAACTAGAGGAATATGCTGGAATGAGTATCATAAGCAGGGTATGTCACAGTCTACCTACCAACTACCTTTCTGGGCTTCTCGTCCATTGAGGCTTGACACTCCGTTTATCTGCTAGATCAAGGGTATTAGTTGCCATTCTTGGAGCAGGTCTGATAATCTCCACCCATCAAAATCTTGCACACTCGGGGGGCGGATGTGGCTCCGGTGGTTGGGCGTCCATCTGCCATATGGAGGGACCTGGGTTCGATCCCCGGGACCTCCGGTAGAATAAAAAATATATATATATATAGAAGGCGCATGGGCTGCCAGGCTCTGTGTGCCGGTGAGCCGCCAGGCCCCGGTAGCCATGCAGCAAGATGATGACGTAAAAGGAGAGAGACAAGACAAGATGCTCCGAAAGCTCCAAAAACCAGGAGCTGAGGTGGTGCAGGTGGCAGAACACCTCTCTCCTACATTGGAGGTCTCCAGGATCGAATCCTGGTGAAGGCTGGAGGAGGAGGATGAGAAGAGATGGCAGGAAACAGACACAGAGAATTGCCCAGCGAATGGACACAAAACAGCAAACGGGGAAGGGGTTTTTTAAAATGGATAAAGTAAATAAATAAATCTTTAAAAAAAAAAAAATCTTGCACACTCTTCAAAGTTTTGCTAATATATCACCTTCTCTAGGAAGCCTTCCCTGACTACCTTAATCTGAAATGACCTTTCCATTTCTGGATTCTAGAGCATTTTCTAGTAGTGCTGGAAGGAGCTTGCCCTTCACTGGTCTGACTTGTGACTTTTCAGATGCTAGCATATATAAAATACATTAATTTATTAAAATACATTAAAATATTTTAAACCCCACAAATAATGGCAGACACAGTGTGTGAACCATGGTACTCTCATTGCAGAGCTTTCTATCAACCTCAATCGTTTTTGTATATTTATATTTTACCCTTTTAAGTTTGAAGCTCCTGAAGGCAAGGATGAAGATTCATACATCATAATATTCATCAAAGCGTTGAGCTTAGAGATTCAATACATATTTGATAAATGGATGAATTAGTAGAATAAAATGAAAGTAAAATAAGCTTCCTTAATTTGAGCATTTATTCATTCATGCCCATGTGTTGTGGTTACAGCTGTGACCACAACATGGTCACAGCTCTGGGCATGCACTTTTCCAGGTGTTGTGGTTACAGCTGTGACCAAAGCAATAAAAGTGCCACCCACACAGCTTACATTCTAGATGAAGGAGACATACAATGTACAAATAATGAAGCAAAATATTTATCAGAGTGGCAAGTGCTAGGACAGAAAATAAAGCAGAGAAGAAAGATAAAGGCGGGGTGGTGGTGAAGGGGGAATGTGGGAAGCTTTAAATAAGATGATCAGGGAAGACCTCAAGGACAAACTAATTTTTGAGCAAAGCATTAAAGAAGTGACTAAGCCGTGCAGATTTCTGAGGGAAGTATATTCCCAGGAGAGTCCAGCAAATGAAAAGTTTCAAGAGAGGAGTATGTTTTGATGGTTCAAGGAATAGCAAAGAAGCCAATATGGCAGAAGCAGAGCTGGCAGGGCAGGAGGGATAGAAAAAAATAAGGTGAGACTCCAAGGGAGGGTATTAGTCTCCTAAGCGCTTAGCGAATTGCCACAAACCACTGGGTGACTTAAATCAGCAGCAATGTATCCTTTCACAGCTCTGGAGGCCAGAAGACTGAAATCAAAGTGTCAGCAGGACGGTTCCCTCTGGAGACGCTGAGGGGGAGTCTGTTCCCTGCCTCTCTCCTAGCCCTGGAGGCTGCTGGCCAATCCCTGGCATTTCTTGGCTTGTAGGTGCATGACTCCAACCTCTGCCTCTCTCTACTCGAGGCATTTTTCTCTGGGTCTCTGGATTTCTCCTTTTCTGTCTCTTCAAAGATCACCATCACTGGATTTCTGACCCACCCTAATCCACTATCTACAATGAATTTATACCCAGATAAGGTCACAATCTGAGGTTCCGGTGGAGGGACACTCTTCAACCTGGTATAGGGAGCAAGGGAGAAGGAGCAAGAGCAGTTGGCAGGCTGTTGCAATTATCCATCGGTGGGATCGTGTGGCTTGTTGTTTTGGGGGAAACAGGGGAATTGCTGAGAAGTGGTCTCATTCTGGATATATTTTGAAACAGAGCCGATGGGATTTTTTGACACATTATTGACTTACTGGGTTTTGTTACTTCATTCCTTTAGAAACAAGAGCAATAGTTTTTAGAAGAGAAAAAGCTATGTGGAAACCTAATCTGTGAGTAGAGGACAAATCCGTATGGTGGTTTACAATAACCGTTGTATGTAGGCAGGAGATGTTTTGCAGTTTGGTTATTCGATATTTCTTAAGCATGCCTATGGGTTAATATATTTTGTTGTAATTCAAGGGGAGCAAAATTTTAGAAGGTAAATAAAGTGCTCTGAAGACAGAAAATATCTTCACAAGGCAAGGAAGGATAAATGTGTTGAATTTCTCATGCAAACCTTGAAACCCAAACAACTCTATATTCTGATTCAATTAATCTATTTGAATGGAAATATTTCTCTTTAGGGAAGGAAGCTGATCTCATCCATTTAAGAGGAGAGCAAAGACTTGCATCTTAAAGAGACTTTGGAGTGGAGCTTAGCTGCAAAAATAAAAATGAGGTTTAATATGAGCTTCTGAGTGCTTTGCAAACTCTCTCGGCTGAAATCGTGATTTACTTCCTAAATTATAACCTCAGGGAGACAGGGCATGTGGAGAGAATGAAGGGAATGAAATACTACAAATTATCTTCATGGTGATGTCAAATTTTCAAGCAAATGTCTTGGTACTCAGTGTAAAATAAAGAACAAGAGCACCCCTCATTTAGCAATTGCCTTTCCAGGGCCCTTTTCCACTTATTCAACAATGGCCTCTCGTAAGAAATACTTTCTGATTTCCTAAGATTGGCATGCAAAGGCCCCTCACCTAACTCTCCATGCTTTCTCCTCCTTCCGTAAGACAAGCCTGGGCTTCAGTTGAACAAAGCCACACAGCATCCCTCCAAACATGGCTTCCTCATTAGGCCTCTCAGGCTTACCTTCCTTGCTTAAAGAGGAATATCATTTCTCCCACTCAAAGTTCATCTGATTTTCTTGATCTGGTTTGAGTCTCACCTCTTCTGTGAAAGCTTACCCTGTGACATCAAATCACACACCAAAGATTTCCCCTTGACTAAAAGTATTATAGTTCTGCCATGCCCAAGTTCAAGTCTTCATGTAGCAGCCTCCGAACTGGTTTCCCTACTTCCATTCTTGAGCCACATATATTCTCCACATAGAGCCAATATGCTATTTTCAAAACATAAGTTAAATTGTGTTATTCCTTCCACAAAATCTTTCAAAGGCTTTCCATCTCACTCAGGAGTAAATTTCCAATTTTTCTCTATAAACTGAAGGCCCATCTCCATCTCTAACATAAGACACTCATTCTTTGTGCATATGCTCCTACCTACCTCATTGACCTGAAATAATATTCCTCTTTCCTAGTTTCACTCTCGTCATCCTTTAGATGTCAGCTCAAATATCACATGTCCAGAAATGTCTCTCCAATCCATCAGACTAGATCAGATACCCCACTTTTCTTGTGCTCATGGCACCTTATTATATTTTTTCACAGCATTGATCACCACCTGAAATATATGCTTGAGTGATTACACAATTATTATCTATCTCTCCCATGAGACTGTCAATTCTGTGTAGATAAGGGATCATATCTGAGTTTACCAGAACTGTCTTCAAGAATCTAGGAGACCACTTTGCACAGAATAGTGTCTAAAAACACTTATTTCTCTACCCCTTCCAAGATATATGTTATATTTTACCCAGCATCTTTAGTTATCTTTTTATTTACATCCCTCCGAATATACAGCATCTAGCAAAGAATCATGGCTAAGTTTCTTAACACCTCTGTACCAGTTAGTGGCATACCCTTTGTAGGAATACTTCTTGACATCAGTGGTGATTCAACATGTGCTGTTGACAACCTATGATGCACAACATCAGTGCTACTCACTGGCAGAATACAGAATTTTAAAAGAAACATTTCTTTACCTCTGGTAAGAATATCATCATGGAGATTGGTGTTTCGCTTGTGTTCGATCAAACAATTTCAGAGAAATAAAGAGCCTTGAAGTCTTCTGATCCTACAACCTCATTTCAGACAAGGCACCAGGGCCTACACAGGTTAAATGACACAAGGGACAAGACACACGCTCCCCTGTTTCTGCTCTGCATTTGTTCCCACTGCAGCACACTAGAGGGCTTGGTTGAATCGTCAGCCCCACACCTTCATTTTAAGAGGAGATAAATGAGAATAACACATTTGTTCTGAATGATATAGAGTGCCCTCATGACAAGATTTAGGATTAGAATCCAGCAGGGTGGCTTGACTCCTTCCTCATTACTGTTTTTTGTTTGTTTGTTTGTTTTTGGTCACTTGCAAGCTGGAGAGAGGTATCTTTGCCTACTGATGTCCTCAACATTTGAGACTCATCTCAGATGATCCTTAATTCATGAAGCTTTATCTCCCCCAATCCTGTCATATTTTCCTTCTTCTGTATCCCCTTAACACTTTGTTTATACCACATTTTGGTTATTTCTATTATAGAGTTTTGTAGTTTATTTATTTGGATGCTTGTTTAATTTTCTTAATTGCATGGTCAGTTCCTTAAAGGAAAAGCCTTTGCTTGGTTTGTCTTCATACCATCCATAGTTACTAACATAATACTATACATATAACAGTTATTATAAGGATTTCATAAATTTTGTGGAATTAATGAGAAATTAGTGCATAATCTACTTGTTCTGTAAATTACAGTCAAGGCAGTTTCTGAATCAAAAGACCAAGGAGTTGACAACAATCTGAATTGTCATGCCTCCAACTAGACACTAGATTTAAAAACAGTTATCTAAGAGAAGGCAAAAGGATTGTCTGGAAATCACGGGAAAAGAAACTTGGGTCATAAGGCATGGAATTGATCTTACACCAGGCATGCATCAGATCCTTCAGAAATAGTTCCTCAGTTTTAGTCTAAAGCCTTTCTCATTTCCCAGAGAAAGATATCAAACTCAATGAGTCACTATTGGTTTCACAAAAGGATTTCTCCCTGTGCCAAAGGAATGGCAAGACAAGTGACAGAGAAGTGCAATTCTTGATTTATATATTGTTTCCTGCCTCACCACAGCATGCATCCCATCTCTGAAGAAGATAGAGTTGTGAAGGAAAAGGGGTGGAGAACCTGGGAAATAATGCATTGGATGTTCTTTAAGGAGAGAACATCCAGTGAGGTCTACATGCTGAGTAAAGGAAAGATTTAAATTAAGAGTATAAAAAAGAAACATTTGAAGAATCATACATTGTTTGACTATTTAAAATAACATCTGGAGTTTTTATAAACTAAATTTGTTTTCAGAATAAAATCATTTAAACTCGTGAATTACATGTAGAAATTCAAAGCCTTTGTATTTGCTGGGGAAACAATCTGAGTCAACACAGAACCTCTTTATTTCTGGCAGTTATAATAATATGTTGATTCAAACATCCAACAGCTTTTAATCTACTGAATGTTATGAAAAAGAAAAGGCACAAATGTGTTTTGTGTTTTATATTGATATTAATAACTACCTCTGTTGATTTCAAACAACTTAAAATAACGCTGTTCATTTGGAAGATGTGGAGAAACAGCAAAGTCAAAACGCCTGGGCGCCTGGCAGTGGAGTCAAGAGAACACACTTATATGCACAAGCTTTGGGCAGACTGAGATTCCGAGAGTGGCATTCCTAAACAGTGAAACTGGCTGGACTTGGAGAGTAGGATAATAGTGTTAGGAAAATAGGTAATAGTGGTCAGCACCTGAATAAAACACTAATTCTGTTAAAATCAGCAAGTATGTACTGAGGATCTACTCTGCCTAAGGTATAATCCAGATAGTTGTTTACCAAGGCCATAACCCACAGAAGAAACACGCATTTTTCCCGATTCTCTGTTCAAATTAGAGCAGACCTTCCTAGGTATAATATGGTGAGCATGGCTGACAAGGTTTAGGGAAATGCTGGCTTTAGGCACCTCAAATTATGCTTGGTTGATGTTTCTCTCAACAGAGCTCAAAGCAGCTCACACTTTTAATATTCCAAACCCGTCCTGTGCCATCTCTGTGTGCACGAGATGTGTGTTTGTAATGTAGATAGCTTTTTCCCTACTGTTTTCCAATTGTCTTATTGCTTTTCCCCTTACGCCTCATGTAAATTTTCTTTC